>JAJIBD010026055.1:0-44828 GCA_021461705.1 Cryptotis parvus | reverse complement strand
GTAAGTGTCCTAGAACTTAGGACTACTCAGCCAACAGGTATTCAAGTGATTAGGTTTAACAAAGTCCTAATGTTCTTTAGTATTTTCTTAGGAAAAACTACTTCCAAGATTATTGCATCTGGTTTGTTCTAATGATAGTCTGTTTCAGGGTCTTATGTCTAGGACCATCCTGTAGATAAAAACATATTGAAATGTTTCTCTTTTTAACTTAGAAAGAATAGCAAACTAAGGCAGTATTAGAAATATGCCATAAAGACTGGCACAAACGCTTTCATACTCCAGCACTTACGAGTTGGGCATCTCTTTAACACATAGAGGAGTGCTCGGTATAAACTTCAAGATACATTCACATTTTTTGTAATTTTGTGGCATGGGAAAAATTTTAGAGGAATCAGTATAATTACATTTAATTTGTCAATTTTTTTAAACCTTTTTCTTCTGAATCTTAGTCATGCCATATTTGGGATATTGCATTTGGCCCACACCTGGCAGTGCTCAGGATTACTGTCTCTGCACTTAGGGATTACTCCTGGTGGTACCCAGGGGCCATATGGGATGCTAGGAATCAAACCTGAGTCAGCCAGGTGCTAGCCATGCACTTTAATGACTGTACTATCTCTGTGACCCCAACAAAGACTTTTAATTTATATGTAAATTAGCATGTCGAACTCATTTTAACATTTTGCTAATGAGAATAAATGCCTGTTGAATATTAAAGATAACTTTTGGACAGCACAGTTCACCCATCCACACTTTCCTCTAGCCCTTCCTGAAGTCTGTGAAGGTCCTAGCATATATTTCAGCAGGCGAGTACACATGCTTCATTTCGTGTTGGAAGCTTTGGGTTGTGACCCTGTACCTGCTACTCTGAAAAGGATGTCATTTAATTTGGAAGACCAGAAATAGTACAGGGGTTAAATTCCTTGCCTGGCATGTGACCAGCCCATGTGCAATCCCCAGTACTGTGGATGGTCCCCTGAGCACCACCATAGTGGCCCCTGAGCACAGAGGTAGGAGCCACCCTTGAGTACTCGCGGGATGACCTTAGCCCTTTCTCCTCCCGCATTATCATAAGAGGAAAGAAATTAATTTTGTTTCCATTTCTTATGTTGATTTTAACCAAAAAATCAGGTGATAAAGAGGAAGTGGATACAGTTATATATGAGATCAGTAGCCCAAATCTATGCAAGTAATTGAAAATTGGCACTTTACTAGATATTAAGTTTATTAATAATATTTAAGTATTATGTTTATAATAAAGGAAGCTGTATTGACATTTCACAGGAGTAGGAAAGTCACAGGAAGCAATTAGATGAGAAAAAAAGTAAAAATGAACTTAAAATGTTAGAGCGATCTTTAAAAAATAACATTTTTCTTTTCTTTGTAACTATCTGTGTTTAAAGGACAGAAGTTTAACTGAGGAAAAGTCAGAAGAATTGCAAGATCCTAATGATATTATCTCAGTAGGTACAATTTTCAAATTTTCTATTAACTATTTTGCTTACACATAGAAGTTAAAGGGTCTAAAACATTTTAAATCTTTCAGAATAAACAGGAAATACTACGTAGATTGAATCAAAATCTTAAAACTCAAGAAGATGAGAAAGGAAAGCAGGAAAAGTTTGATAGATGTGAAATTGCTCATGAAGATGCCAAAGAGCATGAAAAAGAAAAATCAGGATCATCAGATCGCAAAAAATGGGAGGCCAGGGCCAGCTAGTGCTCCCCCTGGATGAGCTAACCCTGGACGCTTCCTTCTCTGCAAGTGAAAGTGGGTATAAACCGTCCATGTCTTATCTCTGGTCGAGCACGTATTCAAACCTGCAGATGCGACCTTCACAAAGAGTCCTGTAGGGCCTGAGGGTAGCTGTGCATGTGGGAAATGGAGAAAATTATTCCGCCCTAAATAGAGCAAAGACTTTATCACTAAGTGTGTAATGTAAGATAGGGAACTCATGATACATATCAGATTCATCTGTAACTAAGGATAATTTTGTTGAGAACTGGGAGCTCTGACAGACCTTCCTTAGCCATTTCGCAGAGCCACTGAGAGGGCACCACGTAGTGCCTCAGTGATTCAGTAATAATTGCTAAGTGTTTTCTGGATTGTCCTAGCACTGGAGATAGAACAATGAGCATGAAAATGTCTTTTTTCTTTTTTGCTTATCTTCCAAAAGGGAAAATCTAACCAATCCACTATAGGTTTTGCACTTTTTTTGATTGATAACCTTCAGCGTATGTATTAATTTTGTCTGCTTATTCGACTAATTCTTTCCATTGCATGATACACCATGCTTAATAGTGAAGATATAATTGCTATGACATTGTCCCTCATACGGAGTTGAGGGTCCGGAGGAAAGGGAGGTTTGAGGCAGTTAGAGTTGATAAGTGATATGCTCGGAATAATCATTTACTGATGTAAGACTGCGTAACAGGGAATGAATTAGTCTTGGAGGGATAGAAAATGCAGTGTGCTCAAGGGCTAAGAAGTAGTGCAGTCGGAAACCAAAGAGAAGAACCAGGATTCAGACAGCTTGCAAAGCTCAGAGAACCAGTTCACTCGCGACGCAGCGTGAGCAACTAATCCGCCTGAGTGACTGAAGGGCAGAATGGCAAAAAAGAAGACGCGGAGAGGTTACAGGCTAAATTATCAGTGTCCTATAGTGTGGCTCTCTCGGGTTTTTCTTTCATGTTCTACTTACAACATTTCATTTCTGACCTTAAGGATAGGAAAACAAATGTAAGCAAGTGAAACTTAAAATTTATCAGGTATTTAAGACTTTAAGATTCAGTGGAAATTTGTTTATGATGTGGAATTTAGTTAGAATTCAACAGATAAATAATACAAGCATTTATCTTTAATCCATATGCATATTTAGTATATTTAGTTTAGAATTTGTTTTCTCTTTTTTTCAATTAAGTATATAGGAACAAATTATATATATATATATATATATATACACACATATATATGTATATACATGTATATATATGTGTATATATATATGTATATATATTTTTTGTAGGAACACACACACACATATAGTGGGGGTTGCGCCACACCCAACAGTGCTCAGGGCCTGCCCCTGGCCTCTGCTCAGGGTTCACTCCTGTTGAGATTGGCAGACCATATGTGGTGCCTGAATCTAACTCAGGTTAGCTGTGTGTACTGCAAGCACCCTACCCACTGTTCTATCACTCTGGCCCAGAATATCTATGTTTTAATTATTTTTGTGTTATTGCTTAATTATCTTAGTTTTTTAAATTTTCTTAAGTTTTTGTAATCCCTAAAGTATTTCAGTCTTTATTTTAGTCAGATTCATTGGATAATTTCATTAATCTTTTAAATGTTATATATATATTTTTTATCACTAATCTTAGTTGCTTCTCTTCGGATATTTATCGTTCATTTGCTGAAATTCTTTTTTTTAAGCACTATTGTCTTGAAATGGAGTCAAGGTTGTAAGCACAGTCAGTGGCCCCCTGCACCTCCTGAATCCCTAAGCAATGTATCTCAACATGACAAGAGGAAAAATCAATAAAGCATTATCATTTTTTTCTTTTTGAATGATGTCCTCATATTTTAATTTAACCTAATTTTATTTTTGGCTTTTTTGAAGGGGTCATGCCCGGCAGTGCTCAGGGATTACTCCTGACAGTACTCCAGGGACCTTATGATGTTCCAGGGATCAAACCCAGGTCAGCAGTGTGCAAGGCAAATGCCCTCCCTGCTGCACTATGGTCCCAGCATCATCATCTTAAACTCTATAATACAGCATTTTTCTTGTGGAGTACTTAATTGGATATATGGTGGATAATTGGATAAGAAGGCCTAAATCTGCCACCACAGTGCAGTATTACCAGTATTACTATTCTTCTGTTGCTTTTGTATCTTTTCCTTACAGACCATACAGTGGGAGAGGTTATTAAATTAGATCCCGGTGGGTCTCCAAGAAGGGTCTGGGGGGAAAAGCCCTATGGATTCTGTTCTCAAGATACTAGGAGAAGCTGAGCTACAACCTCAGACAGAACTATTGGAAAACACAGCCGTGAAAAGTGGTATGTAGAAATGAGTTGGTTTGCTATATTAAAAGTAACGAAAAAACTTTAAGTAAATAAAGTACTAAAAATAAAATTATACTTATTAAGATGTATCTATTTTAAGGGGGTTTTATTTATTTATTTATTTTTTTTTTTGCTTTTGGATCACACCCGGCAATGCTCAGGGGTTACTTCTGGCTCTGCACTCAGGAATTACTCCAGGCGGTGCTCGGGGGACCATATGGGATGCCGGGGATCGAACCCGGCCCAGCATAGGCCGGCCATGTGCAAGGCAAACGCCCTATCCGCTGGGCTATCGCTCCGGCCCCTAAGAGGGGTTTTAGTAATTATATTTCTGTCGTAATTTTATAACTAGATGGAGAATGCTGTATTTTCCAGACAATTGTCTCAAATCGTAGTCTTGAATTTTGATCTAACACTGACCTGGATGGGATCTGAAAATAAGAGGAAAAGGAAATGTATATGAAGAAAAATAAGTAGAACAGTCAGAAAAAAGAAGACATAGGAGCAGTGCACTGAGATAATAGTGAATGTTTTATGTGGATCCTGAATTTGGGTTGATGAGAGATTGACTGAAAGACTCTATCAGTAGTCAGTGGATCGGCATTTTCCTAGGATGGGGAAATGTATCTGTTCGATACTTTACCCATTTAAAAATTGCTATTTTTAACAATTTATTAAATATAAATTTATATTATTTTTTTGCTCCCACCCAGTGATGCTCAGGGGTTACTCCTGGCTCTGCACCCAGGGATCACTCCTGACAGTGCTCAGGGGACCATATGGGATGCCAGAGATCAAATCCAGGCAGCTGCGTGCAAGGCAAAAGCCCTACCCACTGGGCTACACTCCAGCCTCTGGAGTATTTTTTTTTCCTTTTTGTCTTATTTGGGGACCACACCTGCTGTACTCCTGGCTCTGTTGTTCAGAGATTGCTCCTGCTGGAAGTCAGGGGAGGAAGGGATGGGACTTCCGGGGGCTGAACCCGGGTCAGCTGTGTGCTGGGAAAGCAGGTGCCTTACCCACTATTTTATGTCTTTGGCCCCTATTTTCATATTCTTTAAAAGTTCTTTATGTGTTTTGTTAATGGTCCTATGTGACTTCTGTGAATATTTCCTGCTTTGGTTTGTATTAGATTTCACACTTTTTCACACAGCAAAAACTCTTGGTGCCAGGTATCAGTCCCATAGCCTCAAATATGTAGCGCGGGTGCTGTGCCATTCACCTATAGCCCAAGCCCACCGAGCAAGGGTAATGAGAAGGGTATAAAGTCTTGTGTTTCCCTTTTATATATATATATATATATATATATATATATATATATATATTAGTGATTGTCCAGTTGTGCCAGCTTCATTGGTTGAAGACAGTGTTAAACTGTAAATTGGTTCAACCTCTAAGAAAACAGTATGGAGACAGCTCAAAATAATAAAAACAGAACTTCCATAGGATATAGCAAATCCATTCCATGGTGTTTATCCCAAGAACACAGACACAATTAACTCAAAAAGATAAGGCTTGAGAGATAAGTGGGTAAGGCGCTTGCCTTGCATATGACCTACCCGGTTCAATCCCCAACATCCCATAACATCCCATATGGTCCCCAGCCGTGCCAGAAGTAATCCCTGAGCACAGAGCCAGGAGTAACCCCTAAGCGCCTCCAGGTATGATCCCAAAACAAACAGAAAGATAAATGCATACCTATGCTTATTGTCACCGTTTTTACAATATCCACAATCCGGACTGTACTCTAGGGGCTTAATGGCAGATGGATGGATGAAGATATTGAGGTGTGAGGTATAAGATAGCTTGGAGGTCTGTCTCTAGCCTTCCATGCTGGAACTCTGGGATCAATCTCCAGCAAAATCCTGGTCCCCAAGCACCCCCAGTAGGAGCACTGAGTCAAGAGTAGTCATCTTACACTGCTGAGTATGGCCGCAAAACGAGAGAAGGGAGGGAGGGAGAGGCGGTCAGAGGCACTGACGTCGTGATATAGCTGCACCTTGGAATGCTTACGACTAAGCTGCAGTGAGATCTTGCATTTTATTGCAATATGGATAGTAAAAAGGGGTCATGTTAAGGGAAATAAATCAGAAGCATTTGTCAGATGATTTTACTCATACACGGTATGTGAGTGTCCAGTGTGACCATGTCCTTAACTGACAGCAGAGCTGAGGTTCCAGGGCAGAGGCAGGATTCAGACTTCACAGATCCTCAGGACCGTGGGCGAAGGTTCTGGTGTTTCACCTCAGCGCATCTGGCATGAGTCGTCTATAGACTCTAATGCAGCTCGTTGCCACTCGTGAGAGGCGCTGCCTCCTTGCTGTTCCCTGATGATCACCTCCCCGCTGGCCATCTGTCTGTCCTCTTTGACCAAGTGTCTGCTCAGCTCTTCTCCCCATTTCTTTTATGATCTTTTCCTGTTGTTGAATTTTAAGGCGTGAGGGGCAGGTGGTGCTTAGGAAACCAAGGGTCCGCCTGGCTTCTCAGCAAGCAGGCCCGTGGTTCCATATGCTGGGCCGAGGAAGTGCTGTTTGGGCCCCGCAGTGCCAGGGATGACCTGAGCTCCCCAGCG
Organism: Cryptotis parvus; assembly: GCA_021461705.1. Lineage (NCBI taxonomy): Eukaryota > Metazoa > Chordata > Mammalia > Eulipotyphla > Soricidae > Cryptotis > Cryptotis parvus. Next base: position 38,191 of record JAJIBD010026055.1, on the reverse strand, counting down.
TGCTCAGAGGCCTCAGCGCTACTCCTGGAGATGTTCAAGGAACCGGGAGGTGCCAGGGAGCTGACCTGGGTCAGCGGCATGCAAGGAAAGTTAGCCTCTGTACTATTTCTCTGGCCTCCCATTGTTGAATTTTGTGAGTTCTTTGTATACCTCTGTAACCACCCTTCATTAAATACATAATGGTATGACTTTCCCCCGTAACCGGGGGCTCGGTTTTGTTCATTTTGGATCTCTTCTCTTTCACAGTGTACAACATGTCAGTTTGAAATAGTCCCATCCGATTATTTTTGCTCTTGCTTTTTCCGCCATTGAAGTTGAATCTTTGAGGGGTCTGAGAGATTGGCAGTGCGTAGGGCATTTGTCTTTTACCCACACAACCTGGGTTTGGTCCAGGCTGCCAACCCATATGGTCCTCTGAATCCTGCCAGGGGTGATTCCCGAGCATAGAGACAGGAGTAAGTCCTGAGCACAACCAGATGCCCCCCAAAAAAAAAGTTGCATCGGGTAGGAGTGATGGCACATCGGGTAGGGTGTTTGCCTTGCAAGCGGCTGACCTGAGTTCGATTCCCAGCATCCCATATGGTCCCAGATCACCGCGAGGAGTAACTCCTGAGTGCTGTCATGTGTGACCCAAAAAGAAAAAAAAAAAAAGTTGCATCATTTAGCAGTCAGTCTCGGAAGTGGTCATGGAGACCTTTCCCTATTTCCCTCCGTATTTTATGAATTCTGATTTAATATTGAGATCTGTAATCTATTTTGAATTAATTTTATGTTTATGGTTTGAGATAAAGAGTCCAGTTTCTTTTTTGTTTCTGTTTCTGACGTTTGGCTCACCAGTTTACTACACACCAGTAGTTGAAGAGGCTTTTGTCTTCCACTTAATGCACCTCATTCCATTATTAGAAATTAACTGTACATCTGAGGATTCACTTAAGGCTCTCAACTATACTTCATAAGTTTGAGAGTATGGTTTTATTCCAGCATAACACTTTTTATTTCTGTAGCATAAAGCCAGGGAATGTAACGCCTCTCTTCTCTCTTCTGACAATTGCTTTGACTGTGCGTGGAGTTTTATGATTCCATGTAAATTTTAGTGGATTGATCTATGTGCTTGAAGCTTCTTGGGTCCTTTGGGGATGGGGATTATTATCTGGACCATCCCAGTTGTGCTTGGGAACCATTTTCTTTTCTTTTTGGGTCACAACCAGCACTGTTCAGGGGTTACTCCTGGCTCTGCACTCAGGAATTACTCCTGGCGGTGCTCAGAGGACCATATGGGATGCTGGGGATCGAACCTGGGTCAACTGCATGCAAAGCAAACGCCCTACCCACGGGACTATCGCTCCTGCCCCAGGAGCCACCATTCTTACACCCTCCCAGGGCCTAAGGAGGACCATGTGGCACTGGGTCAGCCACATGCAAGGCTGTGGCTTAATCCCTGTATTATCTCTTGGCTCCTCTATCATAGTTTTTATATCCGGATACCTTACTGACTTAAAAGGATCTATTCTTTTTCTTGTATATTAGGTCTTCTAAGTGTTAGGTTTCCTCTCAGTGATAGTAAATGTATTTTAGTTGAGTCTTTTGGGTCACACTCAGCGATGCTCAGGGGTTACTCCCTGGCTTTGCACTCAGGAATTACTCATGGTGGTGCATGGGGACTGTATGGGATCGAACCTGGGTTGGCTGCATGCAAGGCAACTGCCCTGACCACAGTACTATTGCTCCAGCCCTACAACTTTTTTTTCAGTTTGTTTGTTTTGGGGGCCACACCCAGCTGTGCTCAAGGCTTACTCCTGGCAGTACTCAGGGAACCCCTTAATGGGGTGCCAGGGATTGAACCCTGGTTGGCTACATAGGCGAATACTATACCCACTGCACTATGATTCCAGCTCCTATACAGCTTTTTCCTTAGGAAAGTTAAGTGAAGCAAGGGACAGTTTCTACTAACCTTCAGTTACAGATATAAAAATATCATTAACTTTAGCAAAAAGATTTGAAATCAAAACCAGTCAGCAAGCCTCTCCATTTTCTTCAACTTATATAGATGTAGTAGACAGAAAGTTGAATTTATGCAGAATTTTGCATGTGAGTTTTAATGTATGTGCTGGGAAGAGAAATTGGTGGTGTCTGTGCATTCTGAGTACCGGAGAGTAGCATATCTTCGGTGGGAGGACACTCAGTGATGCTTAGGAGGCACCAGGATCACACCCAGTAGTGCTCAGGAGACCATGGAGTCAGCGGATAGCACCCAGGGAATTACCATATGATGCCAGGCATGTGCCCTACCACCTAGCCAGATCCCTGGTCTGTAAACATCTGTTTGAGTTTATGCAGAGACGGAGGTATGTGGCAAAGGCGGATGTAAGAGATTAGATGGTGGATTATATAATACTGAAAATTTAAGGAGCTGTAATAAATGATCGAGATCGTAATAAATGACAAGGTCTCCAAGTTCAGCAAGGAAGGGTGAACAAGATCTTTGGGAAGAAATGGAGAGGTCTGATACTAAGAGGATTCTTTTTTTTTTTTAAAGTATTTTATTATACCACCGTGAGATATACAAATAAAAAAGATACACAATTAAAAAGTTCATGTTTGGGTTTTGGTCATACAGTGTTTCAGCACCCGTCCCTCCCACCAGTGCCCATCTCCCACCAACAACATCCCCGGTTCCCTCCCCCTTCCCCAGCCCACCTCCATGGCAGGTTCTTTATTTCTTTCCCTTTCTCTCTCTTTCTACTAAGAGGATTCTTGATGTATATATTGAAATCACCTAAATTAGTGATGACAAAAATTAAGTATGACCCACGTGGTACTGGTCAGCCACATGCAAGCAACATCAAAAGCAACATCTTTAAGAAATGCAAGAAGAATGCAGGGTGGATGGATGGGAGGGGACCTTGGGATGTTGGTGCAGGGATGCTAACTCTAGTTGTGAGTGTAGAACTGAAATAGTGTATGTCTAAAACTGTTATTAGCATTTTAAGTAATAGTACCTGCACAAACAATTAGTTGGTAAGGAAGAAAAAAATACCCAAAATGAATGAGAATAATTTTAGTAGATAACTGCAATAGATTTTCTGAGATAAAACTAGACTCTCCAGGTGTAAAAGGATGGAGAGTTTCAGAGCAATTAGAAATAACAAGTAGTTACAAGAAACAAACGGAAACAATTTGCTAATAATTAAGACTATACCATTCTGACGCATGCACACACACAGACATATAAATTTCACAAAAAAGAAAAATAAACTATGCTAATTGTTCCATAAATAATTATGCAGAATTAATTTTTACTGTGTACAATTAAAATAAAATGTAACTATCATAAACCTTAATTATTTATTAATCTCTGATGCATAGCAACTTAATGTAATTACCTGCTGTAAGAGTATAATTTTTTTAAACTTTGCCCTAAGTGTCTTTATCGGTAAAATTCAAGTCATTTTGAGATTGTAACATGAGTTTTTCTACTTTGTTTTGTCAGAGACCTCTCCTGAAGGGGAGAAGTGTAAACTGTTAATTACTGAAGAAGAAAAAATTAAATTGTGTTTTATTTGACATAAATTCATCAGCTTCTGTTGATTGTCCTCTAGTGATAAATAGCCCCGAGTCTAGTGAGGCGTTGCCACAGGTGCATTTGAAACCAGGTGGAAATGTTGACGGTATGTTTTAATGGGTCAAAATGGACTTACTTGATATAATTATACTTTAATTTCTTCATTAAAGGATCATCAAAATAAATAAATATTTTGGATTGATTCCTCTCAAATTCGGTTACATGTTTTTCTTTTGTGAGTAGCTAGGTCTTTTTTTTCCCATACGTAACCAATCACTCAGCATGTTAAAACAATAACCATTTTATTCTATATCATGGTTTTATCAGAGCACTGACTCAAAACTTGGGTACTCTGATTTGTTTTTCTTACAAGCCACATCTTTGGCATGACTTGATGGTGCTCAGCTGCCGCCACGCTGGTCTGGTTAGTCCAGACTGTCTTTGCTGGCGTCCCGGTAGGTGCTAGATCAAACCGCCCCGATCCCCACCCCTTTATGTAGGCTCTGGCCTTTTCTATAACGTTTTCCAGGAAGATGAGTCTAGCTTCTTATATGGTAGCCTGGGGTTTACAGATACTTATTTAAATGACATAATGGCTTAAGGGACTTGCCTTGCATGCTGTCAGTCCTCGCTCCCTCGCGCCGCAGTTGCTCCTCCGGCACCTCCAGGAGTGATACCTGGGCAGACACTTAAAATTAAAGCTGTCGTTCTCCTAGTCTCAGAACTGCAGGGGATTACTTCAGAGCAATTAGAGGCCAGCCTAGAGGGAGAACCGTATGAATTACCGAATCTGTAGCCATCTTAACCTGCCATTGTATACTTTTGACAAATCATTTATAATTACAAAGTACACTTAGCCCCCTCAAAGCTTCATCTTATGATTTTGGCTCAAAGCATAAAGTTGATGTTAGCAAAGGCAGACCTGTGTGCAGCTAAGTTTCCTTGGTTACCCGTCTTTGAGTAGTATTTCCAGAATGAAGACTTGTGAGTGCACAGAATAAGTCACTACCAAGAAAAATGGGGACATACATTGTAATAATTAATTCGGAGGGAGTTCTGATATTCAGCCACGAGTTGGTCAGCTTCTTCCTATGTAAGAAGAGTTGGTGTGTGTTAGCGCCCTTTTCTCCTTTGTTTTCTTTCAATCCAGGCTAGGGGTACTTCTGCAAGGAAAATTTTCTTAACAATTTCGTGCATTTTTTGCATGAATTATTTTATTGGCACACAACATAATGAAACATTTCACAAAAAAGTGTTAATTTTATTACCACAGGACCTAATGAAACAATTTTTTAAAAAACTGTAAGCCTGATCCTTTTCTACCTTGTGAAAGACTATATGAGTCTGTACATTGGAGATTCTTACAGTTTTTGTCTATGAAGCAAATCTGTGAAGCGTTCTGTGTATAGCATGTCTTGTGGCCACACCCTGGACTTCATCTTTGCCTTGAGACCACTTTCCTGCCCTCAATTTAGCATTTGTCTTGAAGTCATCAGAAGCTTTTGTTACCTAGAAGGAATTCTCTTGGCCTTTCTCTTTGGCATTCTCCTCATAAAACTCAACTGTTTCTTCATTTAATTTCTCTCTATATCAGATGCCACTAGAAGAAGCTAGTCAGCCCTTGGAAAATTCTGTTAGCTAAATCACTGTCTCTGTGCAGACACATTTTCTGTAGCCCTAGTCATCCGATGGAACCATCGTCTCCCACTGGTTCCATCTTTTCTCCTTTCTCCAATCACTGTTTTCACTGACTTGTCTTGGAACAAGTCTCCTTGAAACCCTTTCTGCTTAGACTTGGTGCCCAGTCCCAAAACAAGTACAAAGGATTTCATTATATCGCTGGGAAAATCATTGCAGTGAAAAAATACAAAGGCAAAGACTTTAATTTCAAAACAATTGAGCTAGAGTGTTAACACAATAAAATTTAAGATTTAGAGATAAAACATATTTATCATATTACAATATTAGCCTAAATTAGCTAATGATAATTTATAGGACGTTGGGTTTCTCTAAAAGAAATTTGACTTGTCTTTTGTTAAAAGCTGTTTTTGCTTTTCAGAACCTGATGACTTAGAAGTCGAAGTTCTACAGGAGCCAGATGGAATCAGCAAAATTGATAGCTTGCCGCATGCTGTTGATGTGTGGATTAGTGAAGTGAAAGAAACTGAGTATGTTTTATGTATTCTTTTCCCTTACTTTTCAAAAACTGAGTTTTTCTGCTTTTTTTGTTTGTTTCTTTTGAGTGGTGCTGAGGGCTTACTCCTGGCTCCGCTTTAGCGGCCCGGGACCATATGAGATGCTGTACCATCTCTCTGGGCTGAGTCCATTTTTTTGTGTTACTTTCAGTGAAATCCTGAAATAACCCAATATTACAATATTAGATCTAATGCCACAGTACCTTATAATTTAATTTTTGAATAGATATTACACACAAGTGGCTCAGGTTTCCACAGGTAAATAGACTATCTAGGCATACCTCAGATAAAATTGCAGGTTTGGCACCAGACAGCTACAGTGAAAGAAAGTCACCTAGCTGAGGGTTTCCCAGTGCATATTAAAGTTTATACTAGACTGTTCTTTTAATTGTATAGTAGCAGATGTCTGGTAAAGTGATGTACAGACCTTAATTTAAAAATGCTTCATAATGGAAAGCTTTTGAATAGTATAGCCACCTTCATCCATTTTTTTTTTCAACTAGGTCTTCTAGCTAGTTGTGTAGCTTCAACATCAGCGCTTGTACTACATCGCCTTGTAATTCTATGTTATAAGACGTTTTCCCTCAACTTCTGCTAGATTCAGACTTTTCTTTTCAATGAGCCTCATCGCTTTCAGCTTTCTTAGAATTAAAGATAGTTAAGGCCTTACTTTGGATTAGTCTGTGACTCAAGGGAATGTTGTAGCTGGTTTGATCTATGCAGAGCACAGATATTTTTTCTGTATCAGCAACAATTGGCTTTCTTATTATTCCTCTGTGCACCGGAGCACCTTTTGTTCCCTGAGAAGTTCTTCCTTTGGGGGCCGGAGAGATGGTATCGAGGTTAAGATGCTTGCCTGGAACATGGCTGACCTTAGTTCAGATTCCAGCACTGCATTTGGTTCCCTAAGCACCTCCAGAAATAATCTCTGAGCACGATGTTGGGAGTAATCTCTGAGCATCACTGGGAAGGAAGTTATTCCTGTGCACTCACCACTTGACTACGTAACTTGAGAGACCCAGTCTCTGCTCCCAGCTTTCAGCATGCCTTCCTCACCAAGCTTAATCTTGTCCGATTTGTTTATGTATATATAAAGTGGGAGAAACACAACTCTTCCTTTCACTTGAACATTGAGAGGAAAGTGTAGGGTTTATTTATGGACCTTTCACTGTTGTGTCGGAAAGAATAAGGGAGGCATGATGAAAGCAAGAGAGTTGTGTGGGAAGAGGTGGGCCAGTCGTGGGCAGACGATGTACATACGGCATTGAATGAGCTCTTTCATCTCTTTATGTGTCCTAAAACAATTACAGTAGTAATTCAAAGGTCAGTAATCACAGGTCACTGTGATAGGCATGATCATAGTTATGTAAAAGTTTAAATTAGCATACAATTATCAAAATGTGACACATAATAAAGTGAACACCTTGCTGTACAATGAATAGGCTAGTCTTTGTGCAGGATAGCCGCACACCTTATGGTCCAGTAGGCTAGTCTTTGTGCAGGATAGCCGCACACCTGACTGTCCAGTAGGCTAGTCTTTGTTCAGGATAGCCGCACACCTGACTGTCCAGTAGGCTAGTCTTTGTGCAGGATAGCCGCACACCTGACTTGTCCAGTAGGCTAGTCTTTGTTCAGGATAGCCGCACACCTGGCTGTCCAGTAGGCTAGTCTTTGTGCAGGATAGCCGCACACCTGGCTGTCCAGTAGGCTAGTCTTTGTTCAGGATAGCCGCACACCTGACTGTCCAGTAGGCTAGTCTTTGTTCAGGATAGCCGCACACCTGGCTAATGGGCTAACTTTGTGTAGGATAGCCACACACCTGGCTGTCCAGTAGACTAGCTTTGTGCAGGATAGCCGCACACCTGACTGTACAGTATGCTAGCTTTGTGCAGGATTGCCACAAACCCTCAGTTTATAAAAATGTAATTGTATATGATTGTAAGTGAAATGCAACAAATCAAGGCATAATAAAACTAGATATGCATTTATAAGATAAGGTATAAAACATTTCATTTATCTTACAGGCAACAGATTCCTACTCTCCCCTCCTTGTTATTTAAAAATACATACATAAGCAAAATTGAAATTATCGTTTCCCTCCTCAAAGTACTCATTGAAGTTACAGAACATTTGGGGCCAGAGCGATAGCCCAGCGGGTAGGGGTGTTTGCCTTGCACGCTGCCAGCCCATGCTGGCCTGGGTTCCATCCCCGGCATCCCATATGGTCCCCTGAGCAACGCCAGGAGTAATTCCTGAGTGCAGAGCCAGGAGTAACCCCCTGAGCATCGCCGGATATGACCCAAAAAGCAAAAAGAAAAGAAAAAATAAATTACAGAACATTTCCCATCTTCTAAAATTTTAGCCATTAATATGAAATTTTATATTACTATATAGTGCTTTCTCCTTTTTTCTATACCTGTCGGGAGCGCCACCAGGGTCCCCGACAGTGCCGGGAAGCGAATTCCCTTCTACCTCCGAAGCCGGCAGGGAATGGATGAAGACTCAGGAATCTGATGCAGTTTTAAAAGGGCTTTACTATCACAGGTTCCAATATACAATCCAAGAGCAGGGAAACTCTCCGGACTCTGGGTTCCCAGCTAGGCCCCAGCCAGGTGTAGGCCAAGATGGCTGCCACCACATGTTGAGGCCCAACAGAGAACGGAGAGGACGGAGAAGCAAAACACCAAGGGAAGCCGAAATGGCAAAAAGGGGAAAAAAGAGAGAGAGCTTCTTTCCTTCCGCAGCTTATTTTATAGCTAGAAATCCGCCCAAACTCCCCAGCCCAGCAGGCTGGGCTATCTAGAGCTGAAAACAGGAAAACAGCTTCATAGAATGTAGCAACTTCAGGAGACTATTTGGTTGTTTACAAGGACCCAGAGCTAATTAAAAGCCTCTAGCAGAGCTGGGAGAAGCTACAAGCCAAATGTAACTTCCCCTGGCAGGAAGGATCAAATTCCCTCAGGTAATTTCTCCCAGCACCTCACCTAATATCTTAAGCCAAGATCTGCCTGGAATTGCCTTTATAGGGTAGAGAAGGGGGTTTCTGAGATGGCATGTCTCTACCAAAGACTAATACTAATGCCGGTTAAATATTTCTCCAAGCCTTCACAAGAGTCTCGTCTACTTCACGGTAGTTTTGTATTTTAGTTGCCTTTGAGTTATCAGGGGAGCCATGCTTGCTTGCTTGGAAGCAAACAGCATTTCTCTCTGGTCTAATTACTTAGAGATCCAACGTGGCCAGGCAAATATGCTGGTAAGATCTAGCTAGTCCCACGATGCTTGTGGTAGCATGAGAGAATATTTATACCAGCCAGTACAGAATAAATGGTCAGATAAGGCTGCCACATTCAGACTACCCCCTGTCTATGAAGTGACCTGCAGGAGGCAATCCAGGGCAGATGCAGAGGCCTAGGCTTTTAGGTGTCCTGCAACATATACCCACTTGGTAATTCTGTTTCATTTTATGTGTGCTGCAATTCAGTAAGTCTCCTATATTGATAGGATGCTGTTAGTAGGATAGCATTAAATCATGTAGCAATGAATAATTTTTTAAATAAGATCATTTTGCATGTATTTAAGTGAATGTGTAGGATAGTTACATGGATGTTAATTGAATTTTTATAAATTGCATTTTTAATTTAGTTATTGTTTCTTCCAGCTGCCAAGAGTGATCCCTGAGCACAGCCAGGTGTGGCTCCAACCACCTTCCCGAAAAAATTTAGGTGGTGGCTGGAGCAGGTAGGGGGTTTATCTTGCATGCAGCCCACCCTGGTTCAATTTCCGGCATTCCATATGGTCTCCTGGGTACCATCAGGAGTCATTCCTGAGTCAGGGAGTAACACTGCGCATTGCTGGGTGTGACCTAAAATGAAAAAAAAAATTGGTGTTTTAAAATTGAAGTTTATAGATTAAGTTATTTTCCCTGCTTTTATGTGAATTACAGATATTTTTCCCCTATCGGTAATTACTGATCAGTAATCCTATGCCCCTCTCCCAATTTGTTTTGCCTTGAAGACATTTTTATATTTTTTTCAGTTTTGTTTTTGTTTTTTGGGCCATGCTCAATGCTTACTCCTGGCTTTGTGCTTAGGGATCATTCCTGGTTATAGCTCAGGGGACCATAAGAAGTGCCAGAGATTCAGCCTGGTCAGCCACTTGTAAGGCATAGGCCCTTCCCTCTGTCCTCTGTCCAGCCCCAGGACCCACACTTTTAATTAAAATAGGATGTGTGTTTTAAGATCATTTACAGGGAATTCCTTTTCATTGCTCTTTTTTTTTTTTTTGGTGCTATTTTTATTTGTGTAATGCCTCATCTGAATTTAGAATTGATCTCACCAATCTTTCCCCACAAGAAAATCAATTGGTATATTATGGGCATGTTAAATTCATAAATTAAGGTAGTGGAAATCAACATGTACTTTTCTTTGTAATAAAAAGAAAAGTATATGATTAGCCTTTGTTTTTTACATCAAATTGTAAACTTTCCATTGTCTTGGTTTAGCACTTTAATCATTTAGCGTATTTTTAGGCATATTATCTTTTGTTTGCTTTGATAAATAGCGGCATATATACTTCTTATTTATTTTCATTTGGGTTGGGGCCATACTCTGTGGTGCTCAGGGGTTACTCCTGGCTCTGGACTAAGGAATTACTCCTTGTAGTACATGGGGGCCATATGGAATGCCTGGTATCATACCTGGGTGGGTCAGGTGCAAGGCAAGCACCTTACCACTGTACTGTTGCTCCAGCCCCAGTACCTTTGTGTGTGTGTGTGTGTGTGTGTGTGTGTGTAAGTGTGAGTGAACTCTTGTAACTAGAAGATTGTATAAATCAAAAGATTTTTGGAGTAGTAATATTTGCATTATGATATTTTATCTCCAGCTATTTTAATTGTAAAAACCATGTTCTACATGATTAGCATGTGTGAGTTCCTCAGTTTAATACTGTATGCTTGCATAAAGAACATAAAAAGTGCTGAACAAGTGTTTGTTCAGATATATATAAAACATATATAAAATATACATGTATGTACATTTTTTATTACTTTGTTGATATATATTGCCCTCTTAATTGAATCCTCATGACACCGGATAGCGGTAACCCTCACTAAAATGACACGGAGGTACAGGTGCTCTCCCCAGGTCACCTGACATCTAGAAACCACAGCATTTAGAAACGGTGACTAAAGATTACCTAGAGCTCAGACAATTAAGTTTCCTCTGTCTTTTTCAGCTTTCTATGTAAGGCATAAACTTAGAACTATACATTGAGTTATTAGTAAAAAAATTCTGGGCTGGAAAGATTGTACAGGACTTAGCACTTGCCTTGCATGCAGCCAACCCCAGATTAATTGCTGACATTTTTTGTGATCCCTGAGCACCACGTGAAATTCTCAGGAAATTCCCAGAAGCAGAAGTGAATCCTGGGCCCTGCCAGGGTGACCCAAACCTGCCCCCAAAAGAAAAGCAAAACAAAATCAAAAACCAAAAAACCCGGGCTGGAGCAATCGGACAGCCGATAGGGCATTTGCCTTCCATGCTCAGGACTAGGGTTTGATCCTTGGCATCCCATAAGGTCCTCTGAGCACCACTAGGAGTAACCCTTGAGCATCGCTGGGCATGACCCAAAAAAGCCAAAAAACAAAACAAATCCAACTGTAATCCTAGATGTTTCCATAAATCGTCACCAGTGTTTACTAATAGCAGCCTCTAGTGAATATCTGTAGCTATTATGCAACAAATTCAAATTTTTATCACTTTATTAGCAATTTAAAATTAAAGAATGAATGTTAAAACTAATGGACTTGTAATTTTAGAAGTTAATAGCCACATTTAAATGTTCAATAAATATATCAACAATTCCTAATTTTCCTGTTTTTTACAAGCCATAAAATTGTGCTAAGGCTTCTGGTTAAAGTGATTGCACGTTGGAGCTGACAGTTAAGAGAGAGAGAGCTCGGGCCGGAGCGATATCCCAGCGGGTAGGGCATTTGCCCTTGCACTTGGCCGGCCCATGCGAGCCTGGGTTCGATCCCCGGCATCCCATATGGTCCCCCAAGCACCGCCAGGAGTAATTCCTGAGTGCAGAGCCAGGAGAAACCCTGAGCATTGCCGGGTGTGACCCAAAAAGCAAAAAAAAAAAAAAAAAGAGAGCTCCTTGAGGTCAGTGGTACCGCAGGCTCTGGATTAGTACCCTATGCTTAAACCCTTTTGTGCTGCTCATAGAAATCGAGTTTAAAATGAAAGCTGAAGCACAGGTAGGAACCCAGTTCTGTCTGTCTCGGGCACCTCCTAGTCCCCTGCTAGGAGAGACCCCCACTTCTGGTTTACTATTGAACTGTTCCGTGGGACCCCAAAAGAAAACAAACCATTTCAAATCTATGCTACTGCCCCAGTGCCCATGTAAGTGGCTCTTACAGTGAGGGTAATTACTCATGTGCCGGTTTCTGCAATGACTTCTTAGCTATCTTGATTTGCTCCTAGCAGTTACTGGGATTTTTGTTTTTTTTTTTTTTTTTGTTTGTTTGTTTTGCTTCTTGGGTCATTCCCAGCAATGCCCAGAGGTTATTCCCGGCAGTGCTCAGGGAACCATTTGGGATGCCAGAGCTTGAACGCAGGTGGGCTGCATGCAAGGCAGACATTTCCCGCTGTACTATCGCTCTGTCGCTCACCCAGCAGTAACTGCTTTTAGGCTATAAGGAAATACAGAAAGATGAAAGACACAAACCCAAAGACACAAACCCAGAGGTACCAAAAAAACAAATTTTTAAAAAATTTGTTTACTTTTCAGGAGCAGAGAGAGAGTACAGCGGCAGGGGTGCTTACCTTTCATGTAGCCAACCTGTTTCTGTCCCTGTACCTCATATGCTCCAGACCATATGCAGTGCCGTGCTAGGGACCAGAGTCAAGAGTCAAGAGTAAATCTTGGGCACCAGGATGGTGGACCAGAGACAGACTCTAAGCAATAACCTTTGAGTTCAGAGCTAGAGTACAGTGGGTAGGGCACTTGCTTGCACACAGCCAACTTGGTTTGAGCCACTGAGTCCCGCCCCGTGTGATCCCTGAGTGTGTAAGGTCAGGAGTAAACCCTGGGCGTCTCTGGGTGTGGCCGAAAGAGCATTTTAAAATCGTTATTGATTTATCATTACTTTTCAATACGACGGATCATCAAGGGTCTGGCATCTAATTGTGTATAAAGTAAAACTCACGAAAGTGCCAGAACTGTCCCACTTCTCCTCATCCTTCCACTGCCCCCACCTAGTAGCTGGTGACCGCTGTAGATTTCTCTGAAGATGGGAGTGGGTTTCGCTGTTTTCCCCCCCATTTTATTTGCTCTCACTATTTCATATTCCATATATGAATGGAGCAGTCTCTAATTGTCTTTTCCCTTCATTATTGCACTTAACATAATCTCTTCAAGGGGTACATTTATTCTGTCTCAAAGGCTACAGTTTCATGTTTTAAATTTTATAATTCATTTTCTAGATCTGGTAATATCGATGCAACAGTGTTAAAGTTTATTATATTGAGTTATTTTAATAGTTTAGCGTTTCTTTGAATATGTACCACAGCTTCTGACCTTAAATGTTTATGAATATTTTGAGTTGATGTTTTGGCTAGTGTGGTTATTATTGTTATAAAATTATGCATAGGGGCCGGAGCGATAGCCCAGAGGGTAGGGCATTTGCCTTGCATTCGCCAGCCTGTGCCGCCCCGGATTCGATCCCTGGCATCCCATATGGTTCCCGAGCACCGCCAGGAGTCATTCCTGAGTGCAGAGCCAGGAGTAACCCCTGAGCATCGCTGGGGGTGACCCAAAAAAGCAAAAAAAAAAAAATTATGCATAATAATTCTTTAATTTTGCTTTAATTCTTTTGAATTAGCGTCTTCCTAGTCTGTGGATAAATGTCAGCAGGCAGTTAGAGAATTGTCTTCTGTGAGGCTCCTGCTGAACTGGCTGGTGTCACAGCATCCTTTTCTCGGTGATCACTTGATCACTTGATCACTTGAATCCCGTTATTCATCGATTTGCTCGAGCGGGCGCCAGTAACATTTCCATTGGACCCTATCACGCTACAATGTAGCCCAATCGCATCTGGTTGATTCAGGAATATGAAGAGCCTCAAACCGTTCCTTCAGGGTCTTGACAAGGAAGTCTGACCATCTTGTAGGTGGGCGGCCACGTGATCTTTTGACATCCCGTGGGATCCAGTCGGTAACAGCTCTAGTCCAGCGGTTGTCTCCAAATCGCATTACATGTCCAGCCCATCTGATTTTCGATGCCTTGGCAAACGAGACAGCATCTCTGATTCTGGAATAGCGACGGAGGTCAGAACTCCGGATTCCTTCTCTCACTTGAGTGAGAGACGTGATATTCCAAGCATAGCTCTTTCGATGCCTCTCTGGGAGACCCGAATAGCATTCTCATCCTGCTTTTCGTAGGGCCCAGGTCTCTGAGGCATATGTTAATGCAGGGAGAAGCGGTGGAGTCGAAGAGATGTGCCCGGAGCCGGAGGTTCTTTGTCCTTTTAGCTATTTCTTCGATGCCTTTGAAGGCATTCCATGCCCCTCTCTTCCTCCCTGCGGCAGCTCAGGCTGTAGGTCGTTCATCATGTTGACTTCTCTACCTAGGTACATATAACTGCTGCATTCAGAGATGTTTGTTCCATTGAGAGTGAATGGGGCCTCTGGAACTAGTTCATTTCTCATGAACATAGTTTTCTTCAGATTCAGCTGTAGACCTACCCTTCCACATTCTCGGTCAAAGTCAGCCAGCATTTGTGCCGCTTGGCTAATGTTTGGTGTTATTAGAACGATGTCATCAGCGAAGCGGAGGTGGTGTAGTTGCCGACCATCTATCTTCACTCCCATTCCTTCCCATTCTAATTGTCACATGATGTTCTCGAGGGTGGCACTGAAGAGTTTTGGTGAGATGGTATCACCCTGTCGAACCCCTCTTTTGACATCAGTGATCACTTCTTTGTAGAATGGTGAGATCCTGGTGGTGAATCCGTAATACAGCTCACAAAGGATCTTGAACACCCTGTTTGACTAGGGGCTTCGATGACTGCTTCAGTCTCCACAGAATCAAAGGCTTTCTGTAAATCAATGAACGTGAGACAGAGTGGCATCTTGTACTCCCTACAAACCTCAATGAGCTTGGTTACTGTGTGGATATGGTCGATTGTGCTGAATCCTTTCTGGAAACCTGCTTGCTCGCATGGTTGTCTTTCATCTAGTGTTCTGCTAATCCTGTTCAGGATGACTCGTGTAAACAGCTTGTAGATGACAGACAACAGGCAGATGGGGCGATAGTTGCCGATGTCGTGAATGTCTCCCTTCTTGAACAGTAGAACTGTCCTGCTGGTTTTCCATTGGGAGGGCACCTTGCATTCGGACAGGTAGCGTGTGAAGAGCCGAGCTAGTGTATTGATGAGTACCGATGGCAGATTCTTCAGATGTTCGGGTCTGACTTTGTCTGGGCCTGGTGCTGTTCCCTTCTTTACCGATGAGATGGCATGTCGGATTTCAGAAGGGAGAATGTTGGGAATGACATATCCATCCTGTGGAATTTGGTATGTGGGCAGGTGGATGTGGCTATCAAAGAGATTTGAGTAGAAGTCCTGGATAATCTTCTCCATTGCCTTTCTGGAAGATGTGATAGATCAATCAGGGCATCGGAGGGCAGTCATCTTGGTCTTATAGTTGGCGAAGGACAGGCGGGCAGTGCGAATACTTTTTCTGGCTTTTGCTGCATCTTCCAGTATTTCTGCTCTTCTGTCTTTGAGGTCTGCTTTTATCGCTTCTCTGCACTGTTTAGCAAGCTTGGACGTTAGCATTTGGTCTCCTGAGGCTCGCGCCTTGCCACGCTGGCGAATGAGCTCAAGAGTTTCTGAAGACAAGTGTCCTTTTGTGTCTTTCTCTCTCTCGGCATTCTTCGCACAATCATGGAGGTGCTGAACCAGTCGGTTGTATTCTTCATCGATGTCATCAATGATGGTATCTTCCCATGTTGCCGCAATGGTGCCAAAGAGTTCCCAGTTGGTGGTCGTTCTGGGAGTTCTCTTCTTAAACTTTGCAGCTTTTTCTCCCCATTGCGGGAAGTAGAATTTTGCACGAAGGAGACGGTGGTCTGATCCTGTCTGGAATTTGGGGACGACAGCAACATTGGTCAGACAAAACCGTCGATTGAAGATGATGTGGTCAATTTCATTGTGGAACTGTCCGCCAGGAGATTCCCATGTCCAACGTTTCGCTTCAGCCTTCTGAAACTGTGAGTTCCCATGAATAGTCTTGGTGGACATGATGAACTCAGATAGTCTCTCACCCTGTTCATTCCATTCTAGGCCATGGGTCCTGATGTGGAGTTCTTCAGCCGATCTTCTCGGTCCTATCTTGGCATTAAAATCACCTACTATGATCTTGTAGAAGGTGTGATCTTTTTTATAGAACTCCTCCAATTCCATGTAGAATTTCTCAATTTCATCTTCTTTGTATGTGGATGTTGGTGCATAGACAATGAAGATAGAAATTGCTGGCAGTGGGCCACATCTCCTCAAGTGTAATCGTCCTATTCGGTTTGTTAGGCATTCAAATGAATCAATGTTGACAGCCATGTTCGTGTTGACAAGGACACCAACGCCACCAACGCCTCTTTCATCACATGTTCCAAGGAACAATTCTTCTCCAGTGTCAAATACAGCGTGATGCGACTGACGCCTCCTCGTCTCAGTCAGACCAATGATGTCGCACTTGATCTTTCTTGCTTGCAGCATCAGATCCTCAATATATGCTTCCGATGCCAGTGTACGTGCATTGAAAGTACAGACAGTCATTTTAGTCCTTCTTCGCTTTGGCAGCCTAGGACAGCCTTGAAATTTTATCATGCACTGCTTGTTTGCCTTTCTTACTGCTGCCGTATTAAGGGCTCTTTCGGGGTCAGGAAAATAAACATTTTTGTTACTGGATTTGGCATATCGAACACGCATCGGACAGCTTGCCAGGCTCTGCCATGCGGGCACTATATTCTCATTACTTTGTGGGGGCTCTCTCAGAGGGGTGGGTAGAATATTTGTGGTAATTTGAGGTAAATGGCGCGCACAGCGGCCGCGCACAACGGGAAAGCTGGTTTCTGCTCTGCCGGGTGTACCTGTGTCTTAGGCTCAAGCATTCCTGGGCTTGAAATACTCTCCTCTGAAGGGCGGGTCTCTTCAGGGCGGGTCCTTGTAGGCTGGGTTTCTGACAAGCTGGGCTGGAGACTGGATTAATCTGTGGGCTGGAGACTGGATTAATATGCTGGGGGGAGATCTTACCAGCTGCAGAGTGTGGATTGTGACACAGATCGCTGCCAGCAAGGTGTGGGGGTTTCTCTGGGCTCCCTCCGAGGCTCCATCGGGATGGTGGACTCGGGTCGGAAGTTGCTCTCGTGGTCCATGGAATGCAGGGGGTTCAACGGGAAAGCTGGTTTCTGCTCTGCCGGGTGTACCGCTTCCACTATTTTAATGGACCACGTGGCGCCGCAGCCGCGCATACTGTGCTCAAACCGGTTTTGCTCTGTAGATCTGGTCGTGAGGCAGTTTCCCAGCGTCCGACAGCGAAAAAAGCTGATAGTTACGCAAAAAGCTAAGGTTGATCATAAGTCATAGGAACCTTTTTTTAACTTATTGCTTTTTAAAATTTTGTTATATCACCATGAGATAGATAATTGCAAAGCTGTCGTGATTGGGTTTCTGTCATACAATGGTGCAGCATCCATCCCTCCACCAGTGCATGTTTTCCACCACCAGTGTCCCCAGTTGCCCTCCCCCCCCACCCCCGCCCTGCCTCTGTCTCTAAGGCAGGCACTTTTCTCTCTCTGTCTCTGTCGCTCTTCCCCCCCCCATCTTCCCTCTCCCTCTTCTGAAAACAACCTTTTATTGTGTGTGTTTGTTGGCCCTGAGCAAAAAGTGCTCAGGGTGACTCTTCGCCTTGTGTTCAGAGTCACTCCTGGTGGGGCTTGAAGAACCATATGCAGTGCTAGGAACCAAAGCCCAGTCCGTGTGCCAGGCACGCACCTTCCCCCTTAGTATTGCCCCAGCCCTGGAGGAAATAAGTAGGACCTCCATTTTTAGAGATTGAACAGTTAATGCGCTACCACCTAGTCAGAAGTGTATACCATACGAAATCAGCATCTGTATTACCATATTAACACTAGCTTTTGTCCTGTTTTGATATATTTTTATTTTAATTGTATTTCTGTCTGCTAATAATTTATTTTAGTGACTATAACTACAACGATGTGTTGCATAGTTTTCTCTTTGTTATGGAAAAATCATTGGATTTTGGTACACTTGTTCTGTTCCTTCATTAAAAAGTAATTGGAAGTTGGTTTTCTCTGCCATGCTCTATAACAGCAATTTTGAAGTGTTTTCTATAAATAAGCTTTGTGATGCATATTTTAGACTGTGTGTGCCATGTGGTCTGTGGTGGAACTCTACCTTTTGTACTGCAGAAATAACCATAGATGATCTGTAAACAAATGATGTGGCTATTCCAACACTACTTTATAAAAACAGGCAGTGGGCTAGGCTTGGACAGGGACACAACAGAAGCACGTGCAAGAATATTTACTGTAGGAGAGTCATAGCAAATATTTGAAATAGTTTGAAGTATTAATACGGAAGTGGCCAAAAATAGCGTCCACTTCTGTTGTCTGTATTTGAATAAAATGCAAAGTTCAAAGAATAAAAACAAAACTGTATATTAAGAAATTTTAGTAGGAAATGCAGGAAACTGTATGAGTGGGAAATGGGGACACTGCCTCCAGAGCCCCCAGAGCTGTCGGGAGCAACTCCCACCCTGGCGGAGTCTCCAAAGCAGCAAAAACACTGTCTGTAATGTCTATAACTGTCTATAATGTCTATAATGCCCAAACGCCTAGATAGAGTACTGCTGTTTGGGGAACATAGCCTTTCCGCCTTTACACTTCCGTTTAAAAGTATGTAAAGTACGGACTTTAGTCTCACCTGACCTGAAATATGCATTCTAAAACATTTTTTAGTTAATCTCTTGCCTTCAATTTTAATTCACTTATTTGATAAAGATATTTTATGAATATAAGCATATACGCTTCTACTGTGCTGCTCTTGATTTTTTGTTTGTCTTGGGGCCATACTCAGGGCTTGCTTGGCTCTGTGCTCAAGGATAACTCCTGGTAGTGCTTGGGGGAGCATGTCGGGTGCCAGAGATCAAACCCAGGTTGGCCATGTGCAAGGCAAATGCCCTACCCGCTGCACTGTCCCTGACCTCTACTCATCATTTTTTCAAACTTAACACCTTTAGTGCAAGTTGGTATGCAGTTAGCTTTGCTAATATTTTGACTCATTCTATATCAGTTCGTATAGATATGTTTTATTATTTAAACAATTAAATATATTATTTAAACATTTAGCAACATATAATTGCCTTGTTTTCTGTACTATTCAAGAAAATTTTGGTTGCTGAAATTAATAGTTCAGCAAAGATTACCAAACATTAGAATGACTTTAAGATTTATTTACATATGTTGCTAGGGCTTACCCCAAAGTTTCTAATTCATGAGTCTGAGGTAGGGCGTGAGAATTTTTATTTCTAATAAGTTTTCCATGTGTTTAGGGGGCTGCACTCTGAACTACTCTTATAGAAATGGTGAGATTGGTTGTTGTGAGTGATTATTACTGGTAAAGATTTGGATAAGGTGAAAAACAATGTACTTGTGCAAGAATGTGTAAAAAAAGAGAAAGTTATTTGGAAGAGGGATCACAGTATAGTGAACTTTTATTTCATTTTGTGCCTTCTGAGAGTGCTTTCATTGTTGATAAACTGTATATTGACGGATGATGTATATCTCTGGCAGATTGGAAAATAGGATCATGTTTCAGCAGAATAAAGTTTCTGAAGATGGAGCTCAGAGGAATGTGGCCCAGCTAAGTGAAGTTGATACTGGTACTGGTAAGTGTCCTGCACTTGTCTAATTTCTGGAAGATTATTAGCACTAACTTATTTTATTTTGACCAAATGTAAGTGTTCCTTATCTCTTCAGCCATTCAAAACCAACAGCCGTAGAGCAGTGGGGTCTGCATTCATAATCCTGGCTTGCTTAACAACTGTATCACTGTCTTCCCGTTCATCATCGATTTGCTCGAGCGGGCCCCAGTAACATCTCCATATGTCCTGTTTCATGCTAGTAGAGCCCAAGGCATCTGCTTGCTCCAGAAGCATAAAGAGCCTCAATCCATTCTGGAATGAGTCTATAATTGTTACTGGTATTTGACATATATATCAAATTCAACACGGGTAGCTTGCCAGGCTCTGCCGTGCAGGTAGCATACTCTTGTAGGCATCTCTAAGTCCAGCATTTATTGATGAACCGCGCGCCGCAAGTGGCCGCACTAGCCAGGCGCTGATAGGCTGGTCTGCTGGGTGGAGGTCTGACAAGAGAGAAGTCTGGATGTGGAAAATGGAGGCCCTCATGGATTGAGGGGTCGTCTGGCTTGTTGCGAGGCTCTGCTGGGGTGGTGGGCCAGGACTAGAACCCACCATCCCGGCACCTCGTGAGCAGCTGGTCACAGGGATAGTCAGTAGCAGCTCTGCCCCATGTGTGCGAAGTCTCTGGACCGGCATACCTGAGCCGTATGCTTAACAACATATGCAGAATTTTTTTCCTTTCATTTATCATATGTTCAGAATGCAATGAATTTTTTTTGCCAAAACTAAGTCAGTTTACTAACCACATTAATTTTCTCTTAGTTTATTTTTTTGGGGCGGAGGGGGTGCATATACCTGGTGGTACTCATCAAATACCCTACCCAGTGTACTGTCACTTTGGCCCATAATTGTCTTATTTTTTTAAATAGAATTAATTAAAATATGAAGACTAATTTGGAGGGTAGGGTAGTTTAGTCAGATTCAGTAGTGCCCAGGAGCTATTCCTAGTTCTGTGCTTAAGAGTGACCCCTGGCAATATTCAGGGGACCATATGTGGTACCAGTGACTTGAGTTGGTTCAGTAGGATGCAAGCAGATACCTTAACTACTGTGCTATGTTTGAAGTTTCTGGTATAGGAACAAAGATAAACAACCGAAAATACATTTTCCTTACATTTTCATAGATTTACACTTTTTATTTTAGAATTTTCACTATAATGCAAGTATATTGCAAATTAAATATTCTTTCTTAAAATAAAACTTACTCTATTGAGGATTATTTATATGGGTAACATATATTGATATTTTTCTGCTAGATACGGGTTTGTATAGAACTTATATTAAATAATGTGCTTTTTTCACTGTCACTTAGTACTTCATGTAAATACTGTATATAGATTTTTACATGCTCTTTCCTTTATGCCACAGAATCTCAGGTAGATGAGTCTCAGCACTCTAAATGTGATATAGATAAATCTGTGAAACCAGAACCGTTTTCCAGAAGGTGATTCATCCTGAACACTTGAACTTAGCTTCTCAAATTCAATCAATTCTCTGTTCTCCGGAAGAATCCTTTCCACTTCGATCTCGCTCTGACTCACCACCAAAAACTAAAAGTAAGAATTCCTTGCTGATTGGACTTTCAACTGGCCTGTTTGATGCAAACAACCCAAAGGCAAGTAGAAAATTTTATATATTTGATAAAAATTTTTTTACTGATTTTCTTTGATAAAATCATAATATTGAGTGCTATTCCCTTGAAAACTCAGCCGTTAGGACAAAAATGACAAAAGCCATCATCTATTATGAGATACTGAAAATCAATTACTATTCAGAGTACTATACAAAAATTATGTCATCAGCTTCCTGTTCAAGATTCTTTATATAGAATTTACTTTGGAGCGAAAATCCCTCAGTGTACTCTTACATTCTCTACCTTTCTCATTCGCAACCCAACTTCCATTTTTAGTAAGAGATTACGTTTAAGCAATACATCTTAAAATGATGAAAAGTTCCATATTGCCTAATTTGTATATAAGTGCCATATTGCCTAATTTGTATGTATAATGATTAATAGATGTTAATATGCACTTCCTGGTGAAAGTTTTTCAAGCCTCTTATCATCTCAGTGGATGTTTGTATTTTTTTAAAATTTTTTTTTCCACTTTAATTATCTTAGCTCACAAAGTTGTTCAGGATGCATTTGTTACAGGCATTCAATTTTCTGACCCTAATCCTACCCCCACTGTGACCTTCCTTCCATCATTGTCCCCTTTTCCCCAACCACCCCTCAAGCCTGCCCCCGTAGCAGATCTAGAATTATTTATATTGGGGCCAGAGCGATAGCACAGCGGGTCGGATGTTTGCCTTGCACATCGCCAACCCGGTTCTATCCCCAGCATCCCGTATATGGTCCCTAAGCACTGCTAGAGTAATTCCTGAGCGAAGAGCCAGGAGCAACTCCTGAGCATTGCTGGGTGTGACCAAAAAAAAAAAAAAAGATTTATATTGCTTCTTGACTCTAACTGGCTAATGGAATTACCAAAAAGTACTTAAGTAAAAGAAAATTAGTGAAAATTGAAATATCTCAGCAGGGGGACATTGACCTTATCTGAGGGTTTACTAAGCTGTTGCTAGTAGTAGAGCCTTCTGTGTAAAGGTTTTTATCAAGTGAGCTTAGTTGGCCTCTGTGTGACGTTCCCATCCCATATGGAATGCTAGTGTTGTAGAGTGTGGAGATGACCTGTGGCAGCGAATATGGCCATGAGCTCTATAAAATCCAGAGTATTTAACTGAGCCATGAGCTCACGTGGTGTGTTGGTGGGATGTGGGTGTGGCTGCTGGAGCTTCTAGAAGTACAGGGTGTGAGGGGAGGTTGCTTGGAATTTTCAGCCCAAAAAACCTGAAATTTTTCACTTGTTTGACATTTCTGTGGAGTTCAGTTGTGAGGCGGTGGAGTCTAGCATTGGGGCGTGAGTGCAGCTACCAGGGCTTTGGCAGGACAGGGACTTGGCCTGGAGGGCTCAGCTGGGGACGGGGATCTGCTAATTGATCACTTTCGAGATTTACTTAGGAGTCTCTGAAGCAGGACCAGTATATGAGTTTACATCGCAGTGCTCATAGGATCAGTTGATGCTTTTTAAAAATATGTAGCCGGTGTTTTGTTTCAAAGGATGTCGGGGCTGGGGATATGACTCAACAGTGGGACATTCGCTTTGTGGGAATGTCCTGGGTTTTATCCCTGGTGCTGCAAAAGTAATCATTATTATAATAACTTAAAACAATTGTAGAAATGTTACAGGTGAAAATAGAAATGGACCCTGCTGCTGTGAACATAGAGCCCCTACTCTTTCAGGTTTGTGTTTCAGTGATACCTCTTTAGGAGTGATACCACTGAATCATGTGGTATTTCCATCTTTAGTTGTTTGGGTTGTATTTTTCTCTTAAAGGATTCTTTATATAATTTTCTGTTGGGTTTGCACCAACGTTCATTTCTGCCAACAGTGCGGGCAAGTTCCTTCTTTCATATTGTTGCCATTATCTGTCATTTCAAACTCTTTTCAGGTACAGGCTACTTTTCACAGGTGTGAGGTGGTAGCTCATAGGTTTTTGTGGCAGGAGAGAGGATGAGGGGTTGGGGTGTTTTTGGTTTGTTTTATTTTCGTTTGGTTTGGGGGACACACCCAATGGTGTTCCGGGGGCCACTTTGATGGTAACTGTCTGTTTACATGCCTGTTGAGTGGTCTGTGCGCTTTCCTTAGAGTGTCTTGAATTTTCAGCCTCTGATACGATGTGCAGTTAATCTTCTCTCAGTAGGTTGTCCTTCTGATTTAATGGTAGTTTCTTTCATAGTTAAAAACTCTTTGTGTTTCATGTTTTTCCCCTTATTTTTTGAAGTAACTTGGTTTGTAGTAGTTCCTGTACCACTTAGTTTTGCTTTTGTTTTCCTGTGGAGTTGAGTCCCCAACTATATCTCTAAGATCAAAATACAGTGATATATTATTTATCTTCTCTTATATAATATTATAGTTTAGGATCTTGACTCAACTTTTTTTGTTTGTTTTTTCTTGGGGGCACACCCAGAAATGCTCAGGTTTTTCATGACTCTATACACAGGAATTAGAGCTGGCAGTGCTTGGGGGACCACATGGGATGCTGAGATTGAATCCAGGCCACCTTCCTGCAAGGCAAGCAACCTTACTTGCTTTGCTATCTCTCCAGTCCCCTTAAATCAACTTATTGATCCATTTTGAGTTAATTTTTGTAGTATGGTGCTAAATAGCAATTGAATTTCTTTGCTCGTGACTTGCCAGTTTTCTCAGTACCATTTGTTAAAGAGGCTTTCCGTTCTCCATTGCGTAGAATTGGTAGCTTTGTCATAAATTAAATGTCACTTAATTTGCACGCATTTATTTCTGAACTCTCTTGTTTCTTTGATCTGAATGTCTGATTTTGTTCCTTTACCATAATGTTTTGATTGTTATTGATTCGTGGTATGGTTTAAAATCAAGGGAGCATGATGCCTTCATTTCTTCTTTTCTTTCAGGATTGCCTTGACTCTTCATGGTCTTAGGCATTTCCGTAAAATGTGTGTGTTTTATTTCCTTGAAAATTGCTGACATGATTTTAATAGGAGGTGCATTGAATGTGCGCTTTAAGTGATGGGATGGAGACATTTTGACTGTTAATATTTGGCCTATGGACACAAGATACTCTTCCTTTTGTTTTTTGGGTGGTGCCTTCTATTTTGATCACTTGATCACTTGAATCCCGTAATTCATCGATTTGCTTGAGCAGGCGCCAGTTGGACCCTATCACGTGCCAATGTAGGTCAATTTGGCTACAGATAGTCATTTTAGTCCTTCTTCGTTTGGCAGCTTAGGATGGCCGTGAAATTTTATCAGGCACTGCTTGTTCACCTTTCTTACTGCTGCCGTATTAAGGGCTCTTTCAGGGTCAGGAAAATAAACATTTTTGTTACTGGTTTTGGCATATCGAACACGCATCGGGCAGATTGCCAGGCTCTGCCGTGCGGGCGCTGTACTCTCATTACTTTGTGGGGCTCTCAGAGCGGTGGGTAGAATATTCACAGCAATTTGGAGGTAAATCAGGCGGCGCTGTGCGTGTGCAATGGGGAAAGCTGGCTTCTGCTCTGCCCGGTGTACCTTCTATTTTTAACAGTGTGTTATAGCTTTAGGAAATAGGGCTTTCAGCTACTTTTTCCAGAGTACTCCCATATAATTTATCTTTTGTATTGATGTTTTTAATCCAGAGCTCTTTAATAAGTTATTGTTGTTTATAAAGTTAATATTATTTGTATACTCATTTGACTATTTTTCTTTTGTGACCTAATTAGCCTCAGTAGGTCTAGGAGATTATTTGCTCTAGAAATAATAAGAGTAGCAACATACATTGCATATAGAAGACCGTGCAGGAGAGAGGCAAGATGAAACAGTAGAGATCAAATCAGTTCTTGGCATTATAAGACAAAAACCAAGAGACCTGTCTGCTATCCCAATACCCCTGAGATCAAGGGAATTTACCACCGACCAAAAGAGCAAACAATCAATGTTTCTATTAGTAGCCTTGAATTGTCAAGGTAAAATTATTTGTAAGCATATATATATAATTGTTTTACTAAAAAAGATTTTTATTTAAGATTTTTTTTAAGTTACATTACTTGTATCCTTTTTTCAGTACAAAAAGTCCTTTTTGTAAGAGGGATCTTAACTTCTCTCTCTTTCTCCAAGGATGTCACTTTTATTTTTGTCACTCAAGCCCTGTTTTATCAGCTTCTATAGTGGACATTTTCTCAACCTCTTACGTTCTAGCAAGTCCCTTCACTTGAGCACCTACCCTTTTCTAGCTACTATCCCATTTCTCTCTTCCTTTTATAATCAAACCTCTTATACCATTACAGTCTCTACTTCCCGTTACTTCTTGGTATATTACAATCTGCCTTTTAACCCAGTTCACTACTTTTATAAAAAATCAGTAGTTAAGAACGGAGAGACGGAACAAGAGTTAAGACACTTGGTTTACTTACGTACAGCCGACTCTGACACTGCGTATGATCCCCTAAGCACAGCAAATGTCACCCTAAGCTGCCATCACCCCAAATAAAAATCAGCAGTTACTGGTACACACCTATTTTCCTCTATCATTTTTATTATCTTTCTTGACTATTTTAACAGTTGTTATTCCCTTTATTTTTTAAATCATTATATTTATTGACTCCCTTTATCATATCTTGATAAAAAAATAAAGGATGTTTTATTATACTTTCCTATTTTTACACTGAATTTATTAGTCACGCTCAGTTTCCTTTGCTGGCAGTTACTGCTGCTAACAGATCCTCTTAAATATGTATTTTTCTTGCATTGGGTGAAGTGTTCTGTAAATGTCAGGAATTAAATCAAATTGGTTAATCATGTTATTTAAGCCTTCTGATTTTTACTGTTATTTGTGCACTTTAATTCACTTGCAAAAATCGATAATAATTTTAAACTATGTTCATTTCTCCCTGCAATTGTTAATATTTATTCCATGTATTTTTAAGCTGTTACTTTTTAGTAAGTGAACACTTAATAATTTTATGTTTTCTGGATGAAGTGGTATATTGTTCAGAAATATCTCACTTTGGTAATGTTCAAATCTTCCTTAGTGTTACTGATTTTGTGCAAGGCAAGCACCCTACCCACTCTACTATTACTCTGGCCCAAGCCTTACTGATTTTCTATTTACTCTATCAAGTACTGAGAAATAAATATTTGCATTTTCAGTTAATTAAATTTAAATGATTGTCTTTATGTTTCCTTGATGAATTGACTTTTCTGTTATGGTAAAGATAATTTTATCTGTATTTTTATCACAGATATTTTATTTCAAAATTCAGTTTGGTGTCAGTGTGATCATTTCAGCTTTCTTATTCTTAGTGTTTATATGCTAGTTTTAATTTTTTACATCTTTTAATTAAGCTTGTATCTCTTATATCACTTGTCTTCCCGTTGTTCATCAATTTGCTCAAGCGGGCACCAGTAACTTCTCCATACTTCTTGTCGAATGCTAGTGTAGCCCAAGGGCATCTGCTCACACCAGGAACACGAAGAGCCTCAAACCATTCGTTCATGTTCATGGGAATGAGGTCTATAACTGTTATTGGTTTTTGTCATATCAAATACGATATGGGTAGCTTGCCAGGCTCTGCTGTGTGGGTGGTATACCCTTGGTAGTAGGTAGGCTCTCAGTTCATGCATTTACTGATGAACAGGGAGAGATCAGCTTATCTCTTGGATGGAGCTCTGACGAGCTGTGAAGTCCGGATGTTGAAAATGGCGACCCTCATGGTGTGGGGGTTCCTCTGGCTTCTTGCGAGGCTAGGGCCAGGGCTAGAACCTGCCTTCCCTCCCAGACATCTCATGATTAGCTGAGCACAGGGAGAGCCAGTAGCAGCTTTGCCCCGTGTATCTGTGCCCTAATTAAGCCGTACTATATTTATATTTCCTGTAATTTTAATACCCATCTTATTTTTAACCAGTCTAACAATCTCCTTTAATTAAAGCTCTTTGATTATTTACTTCTAATGTAATTTTCCATATATCATTGATATAATTGGATTTAATCCTATTGTTTTGCTCGTTATTTTCTTTTCCTTTGTCTCATCACATGTTCTTTTTTTTTAGCTTCCTTTTAGATGTGGAGTCTTTTTTTTTTCATAAATTAAAGTTTTATTACAATCTCCAAACCACCCAAAACTATTGCAAGCTGTTTAGTGGTGTGATATAAAGTGTTTTCTGGTACCTGAGTGGGACAGATTATGACTTACTTGCTTTCTTCTTCATAGTCTGTCCACCTCTACCCTGTCCTTTGTAACAGTACTATATTTCACAGGTCTAATCCTTTAAGCTTCTCTGTAGACTGACAATTTGGAGTTCTGTCTTGATTTTTGGGGATCCACACAGCGGTTCTTAGGACTTACTCTTGACAACAGTCACGAATCATTTCTTTCAGTGCTTGGTGACCCTATAGGGTGCTGGGGATGGAATCTGGGTTGTCCCCCGTTCAAGGCAAGCACTCTACTCACTGTGCTATTGTTCTGGCCCTGAAGATTGACTACTTTCTGACTAATGAAAAAAAAGTTATGAGGAAGGAAGAATTCCTCTTCTCTATGGATACTTCTGGAAGACAGTATATTTTTATGGTTCTACATAAGTTGATGTAGTTTCAATTTAAATACACTGACCACATTTCCTAAATTAGAGAACACAGCTTTATATCTATATTCTTCCCTTTCTAGTAATAGTAACAGATGATTACTCATCTCTAATATGGTATTATTTGTTATCTCTAGTATGGCATTATTTCATGTTCAGCAACTTTGTAATTTTATCACCTGTATTATAAGCTCCTCTTATTAAATTTTATCTGTTTGAAATATCTCAAGTGGCTAAAGTATTATGTTTCTACCCAGTGGGAGATGTATTTTTTTTGGTTAAGATTTATGTTTTTTTTTTATAAGTATTTTAAAATACTTATAAAAATGCTGCCCGCGCCCCACCCAGCCCCCACCCTACTCCTCGCTCCATCCCTCCCACCCAGCGCCACTGCCGCCAGCACGCCTCCCCTGCAGAGCGAGTGAGGGTCACTGGGTCACTGGGTCATTGTCTCTGCACCCGAACCCCGAGCACCCCTTGGAATCCCCCACGTCGTCATCAGAACCATCAATGAGATGCAAACATAAAAGACAAGAGGAAGAAGGACCGCACCTGGGCCGAGGCTGCCTGCCTGGTACAATGATGTTCTCTTCAAGCTTACTATGATTTCCAAACCAAGAGAAGAACTAATACATTGATTGCCACACAGATTGGAAATGTTTGCAAAGTAAATTATCTTCTTTTTATACATGTATTTTTTTAATACATGTATTTTTATTCCAGGGCATATTCTGCTTTTGTTTATTAGACACTAAGTGCATAATGACATGCTTCAGAGGGAGCTTCTCCAGGAAGGATTTGATTCATTGTGGGTCTAATACCCATGGCCTATAGTTGAGAAAAATCTAAGACAAAAACATCTGGCCTAATTTGTCTTCAAGCAAGATTTAATAATTCTGATTGTTAACCTCTGGGGAGAGACTCACAGGCATGGGGCAGAGCTGCTACTGGCTCTCCCTGTGCCCAGCCACTCATGAGGCGCCCAGGAGGGATGGTGGGTTCTAGCTCTGGCCCGCCACCCCAGCAGTGCCTTGCAACAAGCCAGACGACCCCCCCACTCCATGAATGCCTCCATTTTCCACATCTGGACTTCCCCCTCATCAGAACTCCACCCAGCAGACCAGCCTATCACAGCCCAGCTCATCGAGATCCACCCTGCAGCAGTCTTTTTTTAAATCCGGCCCAAGTATGCTGATCCAGAGACTCACAGACACGGGGCAGAGCTGCTACTGGCTCCCCTGTGCCCAGCCGCTCATGAGGCGCCCGGGAGGGTTGGTGGGTTCTAGCCCTGGCCCACCATCTCAGCAGAGCCTTGCAACAAACCAGACGACCCTCCACTCCATGAGGACCTCCATTTTCCACATCTGGACTTCCCCCTCATCAGAACTCCGCCCAGCAGACCAGCCTATCACAGCCTAGCAGCCACAAGGTTCATCAATAAATGCTGGATTTAGAGATGACTACAAGAGTATGCTACCCGCACGGCAGAGCCTGGCAAGCTACCCGCGTCATATTTGATTTGTTAAATACCAGTAACAATTATAGACCTCATTCCCATGACATGATGGAATGGTTTGAGGCTCTTTATGTTCCTTGGGCTCTACTAGCATGAGACAGGTCATATGGAGATGTTACTGGTGCCCGCTCGAGCAAATCGATGATGAACGGGAAGACAGTGATACAGTGAAGTATTTTATTTTACCAGATGTGAAGTCTTTTAGCACATTTTCCCCTTTTTTGGGGGTCACACCCAGCAATGCTCAGGGTTTACTACCTGCTCTTCGCTCAGGAATTACCCCCTGGCGGTGCTCAGGGGACCATATGGGATGCCAGGGATCGAACCTCAGACTGCCATTGGCAAGGCAAACACTGTACCCACTGTGCTATCGCTCAGGCCCCAACACTTTTTTTTTTCCTTTTTGGCTTTTTGGGTCAAAATTCCTGAGTGCACAGCCAGGAGTAACCCCTGAGCGTCACTGAGTAACCCCAGTGACGCTCAGGGGTTACCTCCTGGCTGTGCACTCAGGAATTACTCCTGTGGGTGCTCTGGGGATCATGTGAGATTATAGGGATCCAATCTGGGTTCTCCACATGCGAGGCCAGCGCCTTACCCACTGTACTGTCCTTCTGGCCTCTAGCACTTTGTTTCTATCATGTACTTAGAATAAAAATACATTTTTCAGTGGTCATCTTACTCTTCAAGTTTTCAGCTTTCAAGTTTTACATCTTTTTCTTTTCCTTCCTATGATATTAAACTATTTCACTAATAACATAAGAATATCACAGTAGATTTCTATTTTTAGACTCAAGCCCAAACTCTTTGTAAAACTGTTGTTATATATTTTACTTTCACATATATTTGGGGCTCCTAAGAATTCCCAGACCTGGGGCTCAGGTGATATACTGAGTTGGGTGTTTGCATTGCATGTTACCAACCTGGCTTTGATCCCCAGCATTTAGTATGCTGAGCATGA
The DNA here is from genome assembly GCA_021461705.1 of Cryptotis parvus. Classification (NCBI taxonomy): domain Eukaryota; kingdom Metazoa; phylum Chordata; class Mammalia; order Eulipotyphla; family Soricidae; genus Cryptotis; species Cryptotis parvus. The sequence goes on along the minus strand of JAJIBD010026055.1, from coordinate 7,805 downwards.
CCAGGAGTAAGTCCTGGTCACAAATCCCTGAGCACGCACCAGGAGTAATTCCTGAGTGCAGAGCCAGGAGAACCACAGAGCATCACTGGGTGTGACCCCAGTGATTTTTTATTTTTCCCCCAAAAAAATAAAGCATTCCCGAACTTCCCAAGAACATGCATCTCCCCAAAAGGATATAAATTGATCTAATTGAGGCACAGTGGGTAGGGTGTTTGCCTTGCATGCGGCCAACCTGGGTTCGATCCCTGGCATCCCATATGGTCCCTGGAGCACTTCCAGGAGTAATTTCTAAGTGCAGAGCCAGGAGTAACCACTAAGCATTGCCAGGTGTGACCCAAAAAGCAAATGAAAAATTAAAAGTAAAAAATAAATAGATAAATAAATAAAATAGTCTAATTGCAAATGAAATAAAATCCTTATTAGCAGTTATCTAAGCACAGTTATTTTCAGGAAAAATTCTCTCTGAATGTTAGAAACTAAAATAATATTTATTATGAAAAGCTTTATTTGTGGGAAATATGGAACTAAAAGTATTCTCATAAAATTTCCTGGCTGGATGTGAATATTCTATTTTAAGTTAGCCTACTAAAAACTGTGAGAATAAATGGTTTTGAACCTAGCCTTGGGTTTGATGAGTGTGTGGAGCCATCCCAAGAAGCTTGTCAGATTACATACCATTTGGAATTATTACTTCTATTATTGTATATAGAGTTGTGAGGTCTGTTTATTAGCAAAACAAATAAACTAGAATTGTGATTATGTCACTGTGATTAAAGTTTATCTCACCTACAGATTATTTCATGCTTACATGTAATCCACCTGAATTTGCATATATAATAATGCACACTTGCCATTTATTTTTATTGGCTTCATGCATCTGGAGAAAGTGTTACAGGGTATATATTTTGCACACTGTTGGTTTATAATAAACATGATGGAAATCATTAAGTACTAGACATCAAGCATAAAGTCTGCCAACAGTGGGAGATTCAGCAAAGAAAATGCTTTCAGTATTATTATTAAGTACTTTAATAGCAGTGTATCTTTACCATAAATCTGTAGTTCATAACGACTTTTTTCCTCTTGAGTGCTATAGCATGTAAATTATCTTCAAATAATGGGAACCTATCACTTTTATTCTCAAAACAGATTGTAGCAATAAAATTGGCCAAGTACACAAATTTTCATTAATATGCTAAACATTGTGTTTTCTTCACACTTACCCATCTGGTATAGGGTTTTTATCATGGCCTTAGGAATCATGTTTCAAATATTACGTTTCCTTTAAGATTACTCTACCCTAAGACTTATATATTTGTTTTGTTTGGTTCATAACCATGTTCATCCATGACATTCTCAGTTGTTGAAATGGTGGACAGAGGGTTTTCCTTATGTTTGTAGTCTTTCAGATGTCAGCGCACATTCAGATTTTAAACACCTGAACTGTCCATTGACTTTTTTTCAACTTAGTTTGTGGCAAACCTATTGCTATAAATGAGTCCCAATATGAACATCAAAATACCTGTTCTTCCAGTTTGCTATTCTAGCTGGAAAGACTACTCACAAGCCATTGCTCATGGAAGTGATGTTAGATCTTTTATTGCACTAATTTGAGGGTCCCTGATACAACCAGTGTTGGTTACAGCAACTCTTAGGAGGGTTACCAATTATGTATAGTAGTCATTAGCCAGGTTTCAAAATAACTTACCATAGAATTTCAACAAATATATTCAACAAATACTGATGACCTTAGCTAAATGACAAAGAAGATTTAGCAAAAAAAAATAACATGAAATATGGATAAAAGTCCCCATGAGTGAGTAAAAGTGAATTCTCATTTCCTGATACACTGCTTGTTACCCATGCTAAATTGAAATCCTGTTGAAGTTCAAGAATATTAGAACACATTATCTCTGAAGCTCTACATATGTGATATAGGTGGAAATCATAATTTTAGCCTCTTTCTTTTTCTGCCTATTTTACTCCTAATAAGAATTCTGTTTGGTTTGTTTTGAAGATGCTGAGGACATGTTCGCTTCCAGATCTCTCCAAGCTGTTCAGAACACTGATGGACGTTCCAATTGTAGCCGACATGCGCCAAGACAATCTTGAGATAGTTGAAATTGAAGATGACCACATGAAAGAAGGACCCTCGGACTCGAAGACGTGTGAGCATGATACTGTTAATAGAGACTAACACTAACTGAGTTTCTGAATTTCTGTCTTAGAGATGGTGACTCACTAGGCAGTTTTTAAATGATCTGCAGCTAAGTTTTTCCTACTCTTTCAACTTCTCACAGCATATTTAGAATGCATGTCATGCAGAGTTTGTTCTACATCTGACCATGGTATAACAGTTTCATTTTAAGAGCATAAGAAAAATTATTACTCCCTGTGGTCTGTCTTCTTTCCCACTGAGCTTTCAGTACACTGCCTGGTACACGGACGCTGCTTAGTAAATGCATATTAAATGAGTGATTGCTAATAATATAAAGATTGCGTCGAATTCGTGAAGTCCTTATAGCTTTACAGTTCCTCAGGAAAAAATTTTCCTAGAGAGTTTTTTATGCATCACCTTCATGTATTATTTCAAGACCCTGGCATTGAGCAGGTAGGCTGATTTTCATTTGTGTACATGCAGATGTTTGTTCTGTACGCATAACATGATTGTTTTCACAGAATTATTTTGCTCAGGATTCTTGAGGAGTGTAGAATCCAGAAAGGAAATGGAGCCAACATATCTGAGAGCTGGAGAAAGCTTTAGACAGAAAGTCCCCTTTACCTTCTCTGGTACCTGTTGGCCTTCTTAGTCCCTCAGACATCCATTTGCAAAGATTTTTGGAAGTGTAAGACCCAGACCCCTGAAACATTATGTTCAAGAAGGTTCAGTGTATTACCAATACCTGGAGGATATGTATGGAAACGTTAGGGTATTATATGGGTTATAATTTTACTTTAAAATACCTGCTTTTAGCTTTGCCTTTTATTAGAAAGGAATAATGTTTGGATATGGTTGAAAGTGTTTTGTTCATCTTACAGAATTTTTTTACTGGTATTTCTTCAGTCAGGATTACTGCCTCTGATATTTTTGTTTTAGTTTAATTTTTTTCCCCTTTCTTTGGGGGTGGTAACCCAGTGATGCTCAGGGGTTACTCCTGGTTCTATGCTCAGGGAGTTACCTCCTGGTGGGTGCCTGGGGGTCCGTATAGGTTGCCGGGATTAAACCCAGGTCGGCCGTGTGCAAAGCAAACTCCCTCCCACTGTACAATATCTCTCTGGCCCCCCATTTTAGTTTAATTTTAAGTCTTATCCCTGATCTCAAGTTTCTGGCCAATTTTTAAAGACTTTTACTTTTTAAAGGAAAAAGGAAAAGTAATTTTCTTTTCTTGGGTGTTTTTTTTTTTTTTTTTTTGCCACACTGGAGGGGCTCAGGGATTATTCCTGACTCTGCAATCATGGATCACTTTTAACGGTGCTTGGGAGAACGTAGGTGCCAGGGATTGAACCCAGGTGAATCATGTACAAGGCAAGTGTCCTGCAAGTTCTGCCCTCTGTGCTGTCACTCCAGCCCCAAAGTAAAAAGGTTTTTTTTTTTTTTTTTTTTTTTTGCTTTGTGGGTCACATCCAGCGATGCTCAGGGGTTATTTCTGGCTCTGCACTCAGGAATTACTGCTGGTGGTGCTTGGGGGACCATATGGGATGCCAGGGATTGAACCCGGCCGGCACAGGCCAGCTGCGTGCAAGGCAAACGCCCTACCTGTTGGACTATCACTCCAGCCCCCAATTTTTAATGATTAAGGTCACCCTTTTTTCTACATTTTCAAAGAATTTTGTAGATTATTTTTTTTTTTTTTTTTGCATTTTTTGGGTCACGACCTGGCAATGCTCAGGGGTTTCTCCTGGCTCTGCACTCAGGAATTACTCCTGGCAGTGCTCGGGGACCATATGGGATGCCGGGATTGAACCCGGGCTGGTGCTGGCGCCGCAAGGCAAATGCCATACCCGCTGGACTATAGCTCCGGCCCCAAGATTTTTTTTCCTCTAATGCACTCAGAATTTGGAGAAAATTAACTCATTCTTTCCCTTGTTTGGCTGTATCATAAATTTGGTGTTTTTATTTTTAAAAACCTTTATACACTCTCGTAGAGAGCACACCACCACAAAGTGCTAGATAACAGTATGATCCCTGAGTCTGTGTAAAATAATCTGTTTTTACTGAGTAAAATATAGTTTATTTGTGTCTTATATTCTTTATATTATTGGCTGATGGCAGAATTTTAATTTCAAAATTTAAATTAGGAGATTTAAATAATAAAGATTGGGAAACAAGATTTTAATTATTATCAATTTAGGGGTAATATATGTTTTATTTGTTATGCTTAAAACTAGTAACAATTATGGACCTTGGTTCCATGACGTGAAAATGGTTTGAGGCTCTAACTGTCCCTGGAGCAAGCAGATGCCCTTTGGGCTACACTTGCTTGTGACAGGGCGTATGGAGATGTTACTGGTGCCCGCCGAGCAAATCAGTGAACAACGGGAAGACAGTGATACAGTGATATTACTAATATAGGATAATAAATTTCACTTGCTGGGAAAAAATTTGGCTTTAAACTTTGTTCAAAGTCTTACAATAAAAAGCCTACTGGAAGTTCAGGATCAATAGACCTTATCTAGTTGTTTGGGTGCCCTTTCCTTCACTTGATCACTTGAATCCCGTTACTCATCGATTTGCTCGAGCGGGCGCCAGTAACATTTCCATTGGACCCTATCACGTGCCAATGTAGCCCAATGGCATCTGGTTGATTCTGGAATATGAAGAGCCTCAAACTGTTCCTTCAGGGTCTTAACAAGGGAAGTCTGACCATCTTGTAGGTGGGCGGCCACGTGATCTTTTGACATCCCGTGGGATCCAGTCGGTAACGGCTCTAGTCCAGCGGTTGTCTCCAAATCGCATTACATGTCCAGCCCATCTGATTTTCGATGCCTTGGCAAACGAGACAGCATCCCTGATTCTGGAATAGCGACGGAGGTCAGAACTCCGATTCCTTCTCTCACTTGAGTGAGACGTGATATTCCAAGCATAGCTCTTTCGATGCCTCTCTGGGAGACCGAATAGCATTCTCATCCTGCTTTCGTAGGGCCCAGGTCTCTGAGGCGTATGTTAATGCAGGGAGAACGGTGGAGTCGAAGAGATGTGCCCGGAGCCGGAGGTTCTTTGTCCTTTTAGCTATTTCTTCGATGCCTTTGAAGGCATTCCATGCCGCTCTCTTCCTCCCTGCGCAGCTCAGGTTTTAGGTCATTCATCATGTTGACTTCTCGACCTAGGTACACATAACTGCTGCATTCAGAGATGTTTGTTCCATTGAGAGAGAATGGGGCCTCTGGAACTAGTTCATTTCTCATGAACATAGTTTTCTTCAGATTCAGCTGTAGACCTACCTTTCCACATTCTCGGTCAAAGTCAGCCAGCATTTGTGCCGCTTGGCTAATGTTTGGTGTTATTAGAACGATGTCATCAGCGGCGGAGGTGGTGTAGTTGCCCGACCATCTATCTTCACTCCCATTTCTTCCCATTCTAATTGTCTCATGATGTTCTCGAGGGTGGCACTGAAGAGTTTTGGTGAGATGGTATCACCCTGTCGAACCCCTCTTTTGACATCAATGATCACTTCTTTGTAGAATGGTGAGATCCTGGTGGTGAATCCATAATACAGCTCACGAAGGATCTTGATGTATTGGGTTTGAACACCCTGTTTGACTAGGGCTTCGATGACTGCTTCAGTTTCCACAGAATCAAAGGCTTTCTGTAAATCAATGAACGTGAGACAGAGCGGCATCTTGTACTCCCTACAAACCTCAATGAGCTTGGTTACTGTGTGGATATGGTCGATTGTGCTGAATCCTTTCCGGAAACCTGCTTGCTCGCATGGTTGACCTTCATCTAGTGTTCTGCTAATCCTGTTCAGGATGACTCGTGTAAACAGCTTGTAGATGACAGACAACAGGCAGATGGGGCGATAGTTGCCCGATGTCATGAATGTCTCCCTTCTTGAACAGTAGAACTGTCCTGCTGGTTTTCCATTGGGAGGGGCACCTTGCATTCGACAGGTAGCGTGTGAAGAGCCGAGCTAGTGTATTGATGAGCACCCGATGGCAGATTCTTCAGATGTTCGGGTCTGACTTTGTCTGGGCCTGGTGCTGTTCCCTTCTTTTACCGATGAGATGGCATGTCTTATTTCAGAAGGGAGAACGTTGGGAATGGCGTATCCATCCTGTGGAATTTGGTATGTGGGCAGGTGGATGTGGCTATCAAAGAGATTTGAGTAGAAGTCCCTGGATAATCTTCTCCATTGCCTTTCTGGAAGATGTGATAGATCCATCAGGGCGTCGGAGGGCAGTCATCTTGGTCTTATAGTTGGCGAAGGACAGGCGGGCAGTGCGAATACTTTTCCCGGCTTCTGCTGCATCTTCCAGTATTTCTGCTCTTCTGTCTTTGAGGTCTGCTTTTATCGCTTCTCTGCACTGTTTAGCAAGCTTGGACGTTAGCATTTGGTCTCCTGAGACTCGCGCCTTGCCACGTTGGCGAATGAGCTCGAGAGTTTCTGAAGACAAGCGTCCTTTTGTGTTTTTCTCTCTCTCGGCATTCTTCGCACAATCATGGAGGTGCTGAACCAGTCGGTTGTATTCTTCATCGATGTCATCAATGATGGTATCTTCCCATGTTGCCGCAATGGTGCTAAAGAGTTCCCAGTTGGTGGTCGTTCTGGGAGTTCTCTTCTTAAACTTTGCAGCCTTTTCTCCCCCGTTGCGGAAGTAGAATTTTTGCACGAAGGAGACGGTGGTCCGATCCTGTCTGGAATTTGGGGACGACAGCAACATCGGTCAGACAAAACCGTCGATTGAAGATGATGTGGTCGATTTCATTGTGGAACTGTCCACCAGGAGATTCCCATGTCCAACGTTTCGCTTCAGCCTTCTGAAACTGTGAGTTCCCATGAATAGTCTTGGTGGACATGATGAACTCAGATAGTCTCTCACCCTGTTCGTTCCATTCTAGGCCATGGGTCCCGATGTGGAGTTCTTCAGCCGATCTTCTCGGTCCTATCTTGGCATTAAAATCACCGACTATGATCTTGTAGAAGGTGTGATCTTTTTATAGAACTCCTCCAATTCCATGTAGAATTTCTCAATTTCATCTTCTTTGTATGTGGATGTTGGTGCATAGACAATGAAGATAGAAATTGCTGGCAGTGGGCCACATCTCCTCAAGTGTAATCGTCCTATTCGGTTTGTTAGGCATTCAAATGAATCAATGTTGACAGCCATGTTCGTGTTGACAAGGACACCAATGCCACCGACGCCTCTTTCATCACATGTTCCAAGGAAACAATTCTTCTCCGGTGTCAAATACAGCATGATGCGACTGACGCCTCCTCGTCTCAGTCAGACCAATGATGTCGTACTTGATCTTTCTTGCTTGCAGCATCAGATCCTCAATATATGCTTCCGTTGCCAGTATGCGTGCATTGAAAGTACAGACAGTCATTTTAGTCCTTCTTCGTTTTGGCAGCCCTAGGACAGCTGTGAAATTTTTATCAGGCACTGCTTGTTTGCCTTTCTTACTGCTACCGTATTAAGGGCTCTTTCGGGGTCAGGAAAATAAACATTTTTGTTACTGGGTTTGGCATATCGAACACGCATCGGACAGCTTGCCAGGCTCTGCCATGCGGGCACTATATTCTCATTGCTTTGTGGGGCTCTCTCAGAGGGGTGGGTAGAATATTTGTGGTAGTTTGAGGTAA
>JAJIBD010026054.1:0-20910 GCA_021461705.1 Cryptotis parvus | reverse complement strand
ATTGCTGGCAGTGGGCCACATCTCCTCAAGTGTAATCGTCCTATTCGGTTTGTTAGGCATTCAAATGAATCAATGTTGACAGCCATGTTCGTGTTGACAAGGACACCAATGCCACCGACGCCTCTCTTTCATCCACATGTTCCAAGGAACAATTCTTCTCCGTGTCAAATACAGCATGATGCGACTGACGCCTCTCGCCTCAGTCAGACCAATGATGTCGTACTTGATCTTTCTTGCTTGCAGCATCAGATCCTCAATATATGCTTCCGCTGCAAGTGTGCGTGCATTGAAAGTACAGACAGTCATTTTTAGTCCTTCTTCTTTTGGCAGCCTAGGACAGCCAGTGAAATTTTATCAGGCACTGCTTGTTTGCCTTTCTTACTGCTGCCGTAGTAAGGGCTCTTTCGGGTCAGGAAAATAAACATTTTTGTTACTGGGTTTGGCATATCGAACACGCATCGGACAGCTTGCCAGGCTCTGCCATGCGGGCACTATATTCTCATTGCTTTGTGGGGCTCTCAGAGGGGTGGGTAGAATATTTGTGGTAGTTTGAGGTGGTAAATTGCGCGGCCGAGCGCCGATAATGGAGATAAATATTTATAATGGAGATAAATATCTTTAATTTTTCTCCCTCATTTTGTCTTCACAAAAATATAGGCAAGCTGTGCTTTTATTTACTGCTTGTTCCTGCTAGGTAGTAAATTAATATTTTTTTAAGCAAGGGAGCCATTTGAGATATAAGTACCATCATGCAACTTACAGTACACATCCTTAGAGTTTTTTTCCCTAGAAGCATATATTAATATGCTTCAGCAAGGCTGCACCTTTGAAGATAATGTTTTTCTACAACAGTACACATACACCCAAATTTCTAATCACTTATTCCTATTACTAGAGTTCTTGCTCATCCTTCCTTAGCTATTTCTATAGCCCTTTATAGTACACCCTCAAATATTTCCTCCCTTAGACCTGATGTATTCTTGGCCACACTGCCATTCCATGTCATTTAGACCTTTAACAGTGTAATGAAGAAGTGGTGATTGATCACGGTTACTCATGGATCTGTCACGCATCCTCTCATCAATAACCCCCTCCTATGATCACCCAGCAGAAATTGGACTTTCTTTTTGTTATTTTTGGGTCACACCCAGTGGTGCTCAGGGTTACTCCTGGCTCTGTACTCAGAAATTATTCATGGAAGTATTCAGGGGGCCATAAGGAAGATGCCAAAAGATCGAACCCACGTTGGCCTTGCACTAGGCAAACACCCAATCAGTGTGCTATCACCCCGATCCAGAAGCTGACCTTTCTAAAGCAGAATTGACAAATAACACACAGCATATAGTTTGTCTTTATTAAAACTTGGCAGGCTGTGTTCAAAGATTATTAGCTGCATTAAACTTGGAAAGACATCCTGTGTCACACTCAATGTCAGTCTGAAGCCATCCAAGAATTGATAGATGATAGATAGATAGATAGATAGATAGATAGATAGATAGATAGATAGATAGATAGATAGATAGATAGATAGATAGATAGATAGATAGATAGATAGATAGATAGATAGATAGATAGATAGATAGATAGATAGATAGATAGATAGATAGATAGATAGATAGATAGATAGATGGTTGGATGGATGGATGGATGGATGGATGGATGGATGGATGGATGGATGGATGGATGGATGGATGGATGGATGGATGGATGGATGGATGGATGGATAGGTAAATGGATGAATAGGTAGATGGATGGATAGGTAGATGGATCAATGGATCGATGGATCGATGGATCGATAGATCGATGGATCGATGAAGACAGACAGACAGACAGACAGACAGACAGATAGATAGATAGAAAGATAAAATGAAATAAAGAAAAAATCACACATTCCCCAGAACACTTCAATAGTAATAACTTCAAAACCATGGATACTAGGGTCAAAGAGATAGTAGAGCAGGTAAGATGATTACTTTTACTCAGCTGATTGAGCTCAATCCCCAGCACCACATACAGTCTACTGAGCTCTACCAGTAGTGATCCCTAACCACAGAGGCTAGGAGTAAGCCCTGCACAGTCGGGTATGAAACAAGACATCATCTGGTGGCACATGCGGCACTCACTTGCTCACTACCAGCCTCCATGGATAAGTGTCCATTATCACCAGAGTGCTTGCAGCTGAATAGTTCAAATTTGCAGAATAGCAGAAATTGCTTCCTGTCAGTATCACTCCAGGAATACTCTATTTCCTCCTGAGAGTAAATATTCATATGCAGAATAGCTTGGCGATTCTATAGTTCTTTGCAGAAACATAAAATAGTATGAGTATCTAAACACATTTGAGGGAACACTGTGGGTTTTTTTCTTGAGCAAATGGCTGCAACGTGATAGTCCAGCAGTTAAGGCGTTGGCCTGGCACATAGCAATCAGGGTGCGATGCCCAGCTTTACGGCAGGTGGTACACCTCAGTGGGTGTCAGAGCAATGATGAGTTAACGTCAGCACTTTCTTCCAAATAAATTCTGTGTTCAGTATGGTACCCTGTGTGCTCTATTGTGAGACCCACATGAGGAGACACAGGTAAATTCTGCTCGCCTGTCCATGCTCAGCCTAACAGTAGGATACACGGGTGGGTCACTCACCTGTCCATCTGTGCCCACCTCTCCAACAGGGCAGCTGCTGTGACACCTCTCCCTGCATCCTGCCACCTACTGGCTTTACTCATGAAAGGCCTCACTCAAATCCCTGCCTCTTTCTTCATAACAACTCACAGAAGCGTCTCTGCAAATGTCCAAGTCCAAATGGTAGCCTTTATTTCCAACTTTTCTCTTTCAATGTTCACTTTCAAGAGCAGTCGCATGTTGACAACAGTGAGATGATGCAGAGAAAGAATGCCTGTCTCTCCCTGTTGCTTCCTTATCAGTATCCCTCCAGAAATACTCCATTTCCTCCTGAGAGGTGATATTCATCTGCAGAATGAATATGAATTCATTCAACTTAAAACATTTCTCCAAGGTAACAGTTTAAAAAAAAAAACCTATTCTTTCATTTGTAAGGCAAGGGACTAAAGGGTACTACTAATTTCTATTTCAATCATCTGATACTACTTAATTTTTAATTGTAAACCAAAAATGTGTTACCTCCTCTCCGAGAAAAAAATATTTTCCCAGCATTTAAGTTCTCCAGTAAAAAATACAAAATTAAGTATTTTTTACTTAAGTCTTAAGTAAAATTCCATTATACTCCTAAAGGAAGCTGCCCCAGGCGCTAGTGGGTCTTTGGGAATGCTTATTAGCAAGCTGGCAATCCAGCACTGCTAAGAAGAAAAGATGTCTCTGGAGTTTTCATAGACTGATCAAATCTTAAGCCTGAGGATAAGGTGTACTAAGCCTCAAACATTTCATCAGTCAGCTGGCATTTTGATCTAGGAATAGGCACATCCGGTTCATACATGTCCCTCGGTGCGGGTGAAAGCACGCAGCAGGACCCACAGATCCACAGGACCACAGGGGGTGCACACACTATGCCCCACCACATGATTGATGGAGACCCCAAGGGGGAATCATGGGAATAGTGGCAATAATGAAGCTCGCCTTGGCTTAAACCTGATGAGGCTTCCCATGTGCACCTAGGCAGCTCAAGATGCCTAAACACCCAGGGGCCACTGAGCACCTAGAACTCTCCTGGCGTTCCCGAGTAACAAACCCGTGTTTTCACCAGCAGCTTTCTTTCTTTTCTGAGCAGATACCTTGATTGGCAAAGTGGACAGAGATGAGGAATAAAAGGAAGGGAATAATCAATTAGTAAGAGTCCAGAAAAATAATCTGCAACTGACAGGCTTACCTCAGACTCAGGGTGAGCAGTTACTAAGCCACTGTGGCAGCACCCCCAAAACCCTAAGCCTTTACCTGTGGGAAACCAGCGACTAATTCAGCGCAGAATGTCAAGTTTCCACTTTATTCTGAGTAGAAATACTCTTCATAGCCTGGGGTGGTGGAGAAATTGATGGTGTAAATAAACAAAATCTCATAAAGAGCAGTTTTGTTTTCCCCTGTAGGGTGGCTCTCAGAAAGTTTCTAGAAATCAGCAGCGAGGACAGAGGCCCATCAAAGATACTGAAATTAGTTTGCAGAGCAGGTTCAGCTAAGTTCTTTGGCACAATTTTTAACTTCAGGTCATTTAAGCACAAACTCGGTCTCCCCTCCTTAACAGTACAATGGAAATGCCTGTGATTCCAATCGATTCGGCATTTAATCAAGGGGCACAGCCCAGCATAGGCGGTTCGCAGTGGCTGTGGGAAACTATGGTAAAGAGAGAAGACACCCAAGCCGGGATCAAGGGGTCCCGTGGCTTCAGGAATCATCTGGCATCAACAAAAGTCACACCTGTGACTTCAGGGACTCAGTTATCTTTCTATTACATGAATGGAAGTTGTCTGGATCTGTGATTTCCAAACTGGAGACTTTTTTCTCTTGAGCACTGAAAGGTTTCTTTCAAAGCACAGAACTTACAGAACTTGTACAGGGGACTGGATGATGGGGGGCGGATTGGGGGAGGGCAGACTTTGTGCTGGTGAATCCCTGAACACCTGGTTACCTTTTCCTCCCTGAGATTCCTTGAGAGGCCCAGAAGAACAGTACAAAAGGCCTGGGAGAGTTTGATGATCCACTGATGGCCCCAGATTTCTAGGCACCTCTAAGGGTTAAGTCACACCTTCCTTAGCTATCCTTAAGAACAGAGGTAGTATGAAGGGGGGTTAATCCAGGTGATAATCATTACACATTGATAGCTTTCTTCTATTTGTCTCTAAGGACAGAGACTAACAAATCCACCTCCGGAATGGATAAGTTTTTAATCTTCAGACAGTGAGCATTTTCAACAGCTGATATTATAGCGGAGAGAATATAGATTTCCATCCCTGAGAGATGGAAAGAAAAGCCGATCCTGAGCTTCCCAGATAAACTGTAATAGCAGCAGGCGATTGCTGTTTGTTTGATGCTTCCAGGCAGATGGCATTCTCTTTAATATGTCCATACATTCATACCTGCTCTGAATGAAATAAGCAAGAAACTTTCTGTTCATAATATTCCCTAATCTGGCTTGTACAGTCTCCTTGATTGGATGACTACTATCTTAAGCCTTCTGCACAGATCCTTGGTAGAATTGTGGCCTCTCTAACTCCCTATGGACATTTGTCTTCTTAAATCAAAATAATAAAAACAAAACCTTGACGCTTAACCAATACACATGGGCCATCCATTTAGTAATGCTATTAGAATTTCCCAAAACTAGATTGTAGTAGGTTTGAAAATTGCTAATTTCATCAGCTACATTTGAGTTCAATTCCATTAGAATACTGCTAAGTTATCACGGTGTGAATAATGATTGTGCACAAGAAAATTCATTACATCTCTCTAAAAGTTTTACTCTCTAGGAATATAGATTGCACAGAACTTCATTCAAGATTAAATTAAATGAAAATCTGCATGTGGATGTGTCTATGTACATATTGGAAAATGAAGAGAAGATGTGATTCTCCTTGGTTAGCACACTAAACTGATTTGTGTGCTTCTGAACTTACTGTAATGCTGAGTGCTAAGAGCAGTTTCGTGCAGGGTTGAAAGACCCTTGCCTCTTGACTTTTTCTAAATAAAATAGCAATGATATGATATATTGCAGTATACAATCATGGTGTTATCCTATGAAGTATTTGAAATGAAATGAATTCTACTGGAAGATTCTTCCTCTAGTATGATATACTACACAGTGTTATAATAATTTTATTTGTACTATTAGAAAAGAAATCAAAGTCCACTGGGTAGTCAAGCATAGACTTACATGTCAATACAATAGGGTCAAACCAAAGAAAAGGCTTGATTTTGAGCTCACCCAAAGGGAAATGATCAAGGCTGCAAAGAAGAAATACTATTGAAGTAAATCTTGCCTTCAGACAGACATTTTTCAAAAACAAGAAAATATAAAAGAAAATCAGCATTAGCAGAGGTAATTCAGGGCACCAAACTCTGAGTCTGGAACACAGAGAGTAACACAGTGATTATCTAGGTACACCGTAACACAGTGTATCTAGAGTCAATGGTGTTTGTCTCATGAGCCTTTGGCAAAGCGTTTTGTAAAGGTGGATGTAAGGGAGAGAGATGAGATATGGAACTTAATCTTATCTGAAGCACTGTCAATACTTTGTTGAGTTTGGGATTGCTCCTGGACGAAATGGTGAGCAAGTCGGAACTTGTTGACTTGAATGGACTCAAATGAAAGAGGCAAACCAATAATGGGTCAAACCCTTTTTGCATTGGGAGCAGGAAGCTTGGCTAGTCCTACTTTCTTATGGCCTCAAGACAAGTGATACCTCTGTGATCTGGGCCTTGACCACTGCAGAGCCTACCGAACGTTCAGCTACATCCCTCTCTCATGTCTATAGCATAGGTTAGTCCTACTGACAGCTCCCACCCCTGGAGATGGACCACAATACTTAAGATTCCTACTTGTCAATATTTACAGTGGGGGAGGAATACTTGCATTGATTTCATTTGACATATTCCTGGAATCCTTCACTCCCTCTTTGGTCCATGGAACTGAGAATCGTCTCCTTACAATGTTTTTAAAATTAGGGGATGGAGCGATAGCCCAGTGGGTAGGGTGTTTGCCTTGCACGCGGCCAGCCTGTGCCAGCCCGGTTCCATCCCCGGCATCCCATATGGTCCCCCGAGCACTGCCAGGAGTAATTCCTGAGTGCAGAGCCAGGAGTAACCCCTGAACATTGCCGGGTGTGACCCAAAAAAGCAAATAAATAAATAAATAAATAAATAAATAAATAAATAAAAAATAAAATGAAGCTGCAGGCTAAGTATCTAAGCAAGCCACAGCAGAAGTTTGGGTAAGAGATAAGTCATATTGAGCTTTTATAACTATAACATTTTTTGGTTTTTGGGTCACACCCGGCAATGCACAGGGTTTACTTCTGCCTGTACACTCATAAATTACACCTGGCGGTGCTCATGGGACCATGCTTGGGATTGGACCCAGTTCAACTGTATGAAGACAAACACCTTACCTACTCTACTATCACTCTATCCCCAAATTACAACATTTTAATAAATTTTACATCCAAGACTTTCTGCACTGCTTGATTTTTTTAAATTACTGCAATCATGTAAAATTGTCTTTGATGGCTTTTTACACATTGCACCCAGGTGAGAATGTGACTCTCTTAGCCATCAGCAACCCCAGAAGTGGCAAATAAGAGCCCAAAGAGTAGACAGAGGGATCAGTGGTGGGTTGTGTGCTCTGAGGGTGCACTGCCACATGTCCATGCAGGCTTCACGAAAAAGGCTTGATAGCATTTTCCTGGTGAGGAACCAATGTTTCCAGAAACTCTCGAGTTAGGGCCAATGGGATCCTATACTTATTACTTCTCCCTTCAAAGCAATACCAAAGAAATCAAGGGGTTTTGAGTTTCAACAGCAAAACTAAACAGAACAAAAATAATCCACTGAGAATATTGACAAATATAACTGAAAATTTCTTTGCCAAACATTTACATTTGACTTGGAAATGAAATAAAACAAAAGAAGCGTGATCTCAGTCCTAGCCATATTACATTTAATTTGCAGGTTAGGGACCACACCCTCTGGTGCTCAGGGCTACTCCAGGCTCTTAGATCAGAGTTTGCTCCTAGTGGTCCTTGTGGAACCATGTGGTGCCGGGGATTGGAAGGGAACAACCATTTCAGCAAGGCCAGCACCTCCCGCCCTGAGCGATTTATCAGGCCCAAACCAGATATGTCTTTCACTGTCTCACTGTCTTCCCGTTCATCATCGATTTGCTCGAGCGGGCCCCAGTAACATCTCCATATGTCCTGTCTCATGCTAGTAGAGCCCAAGGCATCTGCTTGCTCCAGGAACATAAAGAGCCTCAATCCATTCCGGAATGAGGTCTATAATTGTTACTGGTATTTGGCATATCAAATACAACACGGGTAGCTTGCCAGGCTCTGCCATGCAGGTAGCATACTATTGTAGGCATCTCTAAGTCCAGCATTTATTGATGAACCGCGCGCCGCTGATAGGCTGCTCTGCTGGGTGGAGGTCTGACGAGAGAGAAGTCCGGATGTGGAAAACGGAGGCCTCATGGAGTGGGGGGGTCGTCCGGCTTGTTGCGAGGCTCTGCTGGGATGGTGGGCCAGGGCTAGAACCCACCATCCCTCCCGGGTGCCTCGTGAGCGGCTGGTCACAGGGAGAGCCAGTAGCAGCTCTGCCCCATGTCTGCGAGTCTCTGGACCAGCATACCTTAGCTGGATTTAAGAAAGACTGCTGCAGGGTGGAACTCGATGAGCCGGGCGCTGATAGGCTGGTCTGCTGGGTGGAGGTCTGATGAGAGAGAAGTCTGGATGTGGAAAATGGAGGCCCTCATGGAGTGGGGGGGGGTCGTCTGGCTTGTTGCGAGGCTCTGCTGGAGGCCAGGGCTAGAACCCACCATCCCTCCCGGGCGCCTTGTGAGCAGCTGGTCACAGGGAGAGCTAGTAGCAGCTCTGCCCCATGTCTGCGAGTCTCTTTAAAACCTAATAAAAATAACATCTGCTCACCAAGTTTACCATAACATCCAGATTTGGGAGGTTCTTTCCAGATAGATGCACTGCACGTACTGCCGAGTAAGTACCACGTGCTAACCGATTGCGCCAAGGAGCTCCTCAAGATAGACACAAAGGGAAAAACTCATCCAACCACTCACAGAGTAGATTCCCGTGGGATGAAGCTCTGGGTGGAAAGGATGATTCCTACCCTTCAGCAGCATGCAGTTAATACTCAAGCCAACAACTAAGGCCAAGGATGACTCCTAACTCAGGCCGCCTTGTATCAAATATCTGACTGAAGTGAGGGTAGAGCAATTGGGCCCCATGGAGAGAGAGCGCAGAGGGTTGCCTTGAATATGGTGACCTGGGCTTCATCCCTGACCATCCAGAAGGAGCCCAGAACCTGCCAGAGTGCTCCCTTGAGCAGAAACACAGACATAAGCCTAGAACATTTCTGTGTGTGGCACAAACACACACACACACACACACACACACACACACACACACACAAAATCTAATCTTTTCTTCATCTGGGACGGTTGCAAAGATCAGGTCAGCTATAGGGAGCCTTACAAGTGGGCTTTGTGAAGATTCCTTTGTGGGGTCCCCCATGTTAGCTTTAAGGTAATAGAACTATGATGTGTACCAATAGTGCTACTCCCACAGGCTTTCCCATGATGATGAACATCTTGCTGACAAATACGCATTTCAGGGAATCCTGAAGCCACACACAGACATCCTGATATCATGTGGGATGATCCACAGCTGTAGGGGCAACGAAAATCCAACTTTTCTGGTGAACAGGATGCTCCTACCCATGGTTGAAACATCATTCTCTCTCTTATATCATCGTGGTCATCCATCCCTTTAATCTGGGCTGAGGCTTTGCTTGTCTGCTGCCTAAACTGTCCCAAGTTTGCCATTAACCATCCCTATTAATGAGGTATTATACACTTTCTATTGATTTTACTGAAAGGGCACTCTAGCGGCACTCATTATTTTATAAGGTCAAAGAGAAAATGACCACACCTCCATCAGTCAAGGAAATATCGCGAGTCCGGTGGCGGTGATGTGGGAGAGGTGGTGGGGTTGTCTGAGCAGACTGAAGAATGTCCCAGAAGAAAAGGTTTCCAAACACACGGTCAATTCCAACTGCAATAGCTTAGCAACCCAAAACCAAAAAAAAAAAAAAAAAAAAACACTTTCATGAATCTGAAAACAACTAAAAACACTAACTGCTTGAAATTCTAGTTACTCTTTCATGGACTAACCAGAACGTGTTTACTTTATGCCCTTTTACATGCAAATCAAAGGAAATATTTTCTGAAGGTTGGTGTTTGAGTCATTTTTCCAACATGAAGCATTAACAAACAAATCACAATGCAGCTGTTTAACCATGTCCTTAATCAGCATGTCTTTTAAAATCATTTACACTGATTTAGCCCCAGCTAAATCAGTTCCCAGCTGTCAGTCAGACTCAGATATTATATTCACTTTTACTAATAACTAGCTATATCATGTGAAGCCCGTCATGAAATAAGTCAGTCCTGCTAACTAATTATTGTGTTCATCTTTTCCATGTCTCGGAAACCTGGAACATACACATCTCCTTCATTGTGGACATGTCTCGTTGAGTCTCCACCCAGAAACATGCGAGGCAAATACTATTGCTGTGAATTTTACAGATGCGAATCCTGAGATTCTTCGAAGGTCATGGAACTTGCTCCACACCACTCTGCTAATAAATGAGGCGTCAGGTAGATCTGACTGCCACATCTATGCTGACAACCACTGCCTGCCTGCATGGACGCCCCACAGTAACAAGACCAGCATCCCAGGAAACCAGCCTGGCCTTTTTAGCATAAATTTCTATGGGAAAGTCCTTAATTAAATCTCCGCTTTGTGTGGGCATGTTCTTTCTCTCATGTTGCTAAGTAGATCCTTCAAATTAAGGGCAGACAGATTTTTTGGGGGAGGAGAATGCTTTTTAGGACTCGTTTTCAAAATTCAGCTGTATTCTGGGCAGATGATTCAGTACAGGAGAGTATTCCATTGTAAAACATGTTTTAAATACCAAAATACTGGTTAATTATCATCTTAATAGAAATAATCTACCCCGCTTTCATTCTGAGAATTATTGGTAACTATTCAGCTATCATCAGACTTCTCTCATTAAAACCAAGTTCACATAACATTACACACAAAACAAAAGACTTTAAGGAAACATACCCTGTCTTATCTTAATAGAGTGCAGGTGATATTTTATCCTAATAACTATTTTCTTATTAGACAATAATAAGAACAATTTTAACCATATGCTATATCCCTACAGTGGTAAAAGAAACCATCCAGAAAGTAATTATGTGGCTGTTTAATCTGTGTTTGATTTAGGAAAGGAGGCAATTTAATTTTAAAGGCAAACTATACATTAAGAGCTTAAAGACAGAAAATCTCACTTGTGAACACAGCATGTCATTACGATCATTTTTCTAAATGAAAAATCTTAAGTAATGAATTTCGTGGCTGATTTCATATTTTGAGGGTGTTGCTGAGAATGTTTTTTTTCCACTTAAAAATCTCTTGGTCTTTTTGAGGCAGAAGAACTCTGGGGAAGAAGCGTCAATCTAAGTTAACAAATGTGCATTTAGAGCTCGCTCCAGGCAAAACACAGACACATCGCAGTGCAAAGGGGTCTCGTTTTTGTAAGAGTGATGAGTTGACTATTTCAGTAGGGATTTTCTTTTCTGGTTAAATTTAACTTTATTAATGACAAAGGGACTAAAAAAATTCTATTAAAATGTCATGTTGGCAGTTGCAACTATAATACAACTGTACCAAGGTTGGTAGAAAGGTCTTTGATTAGCTGAGTTAAAGAAAGAAATTAATTACCCCTCACCCCCTACACACACACACACATACACACACATATTCAGCAAATGCTACACAGCCCACTTAGAAGGCACTGACGATAGTTTAGGAATGTTCTTCAAGGTATTAAAAAATAAGTCCTTCCTAAATCAGTTTCACTTTCTGGTGAGAACAACTACATGCTCAGATAATAGCCAAGACAACCACATCCACATTTTCCTTGCAATTTTCCCCACCTGCTCCATTAAACGATATGTTAACTAGAGAAAATTAGACACTGGAGTAATTTTAAATGCCAATGTGCATTAGGGATTTGCCAAAGAGTAGAGTAAATGCTATCTCATACCCTACTAAAAGCTATCCTACTGTAGACAGTGGGGAACAAACATCCCCGGGTATATACTCTGAGTAGGAAGGAAGCTGTTGTTAGCCACTTCTAGCAACCATTTTAGAATTTATAAAGTGCTGGGCAGAAAATGAAATTCTTTAAAATTACAGTGACTAAATGATTTCTCTGCCTCTCTATTTTTTTTTGTTTTGAGTTAAATACAGCAGTGCTCAGGGAATCAACCCTAGTGAGACTTGGGGAGACAAAAGGGTGCGAGGGATCAAACTGGGTCAGCTGTGTGCAAGGCAAACACCCAGCTTGTGTCACTATTCAAGCCCACTGCCCCATTTTTTATTTTATTTTATTTTTTTTGCTTTTTTGGGTCACACCTGGCGATGCTCAGGGGTTTCTCCTGGCTCTGCACTCAGGAATCACTCCTGGCGGTGCTCAGGGGACCATATGGGATGCTGGAGATCGAACCCAGGCCAGCATAGGCCAGCGCGTGCAAGGCAAATGCCCTACCCGCTGGGCTATTGCTTTGGCCCGGTGCCCCCGTTTTTAAATAAACTTCTAGGAAAGGGATAGTAAAAGTGATGTGAATCCACACCTTGCACAATGAAAGATTGCTGAAGTGTGCACCTGCCAATCAGATCAATACATTTTTGCATGTGTCAGAAAAGACCAAAGATGGTTGAGGGAGACCCTAAATGTCCCTTCAATTTTCAAGTCATCCCTATCTCTCTGCCTACTGTTCTTGAAGGGTCCCGAGATTTGACTTCTGGTTCTATCTGTTAAGGCCTGGCTGACCTCCCTACAGAATCAGGATCACTCAGTGCCACAATATGCTCTCTGCAAGCTGACTACACTATTATTGCCCTTGCAAATTGTTCACCTTGCCCTGGTTCTTCTAGAGAGCACCATGCCTGTGCACTGCAGTTCACTGCTGCACAGAGCCTTTGCATCTTGTCTGGAGCTACCTCCTGCAGGTCACTTTGCAGATAGGGCAGGAAAACGGTTTGGATCTGTGACTCTATGTGGCAAAATGGTACCATGTATTCTATGTTAGCTGGTATAAATATTTTTTCTCAATCATTGTGGGACTAGGTAGTTCTTATCAGTATATTTACCTGGCTACATTGGATCTCTAAGTATAATATAGTCATAATTAGATCAGAGAGAAACGTTGTTTGCCTCCAAAGCAAGCGTGGCTCTCTAATAAATCTAAAAGCTAAAATCCAAAACAACTATGAAGTAAAGATAAGGATCTTATGAAGACTTGGAGAAATATATACCTGGCTGTAAAATACCCATGGAACACATATATGCTCTTCCCCCACATGCATAGGGTCTGCGGAAACTTCAAGGACAGACGTTGGTTGGGACAATATTAACATTTCAGTGGGACTAGATTAAGTCCTGGGAAACGCATACCTGAAGAGATTGACCTTAACTGTTATCTGTTGATGTGGGCCAGTCAGATCAGAAAAGGATAGAAAAGTAGTAGCCCTCTGCTCTCCCTCTCATTCTCTTCCTCTTCGCCCTCTGACTCTGCTCTCCTTCTCTCTGATCTCTGCCCTGGTGGGCCTTAGCACATGATAGCAGCCATCTTGGCCTAGGATTCTAAACCTACATGTGGCCAGAGTGCAGCTAAGAACCTAAAGGCTGGGGTTTGCTATTACTGCATTGTGCACCAAAACAAGTGTGAATAAATCCTTTTGAAACTTTGCTGGATTTGCGATCTTTTCTCTGTCTACCAGTCACTAATCCCCTGGGGGAAAAAAGAGGATCCCTGACCCTGCTCCTGGATTTTGTTGGGAAGCCCAGCATTCTCATACAAGTGGAGGTCCATTGAGAATCCTGTTCCTGCTTCCTGATTTTGTCGGGAACCCAGCATTCTCCAAAAACTGTGTATTGCCTTGTGGTGATGTTTTCACGGGCCAAAGTGTGTTGTACCTTATAGCAACAGCAATTTTGTCCTCATCTGTCTTAATAAGCAAAAATATCCCAAACTGATTATAGCTCCCTAGCATGTAGCAGGGTTTGAGATGACTGAATAAAGAAATCACTAATAAAATGAGCACTGTTGGTTCAAATAAATGTGAAACTGTCTCTATCTCTCTTTCACTCTCTCTCTTTCTCATCTCTTTCTCTTTTTTCCCTTTGTTCTTTTTCTCCACTGAGATCTCCTACTAGTGATGCTTTTTTGTGTTTTAATTTGTTTGGATCGAACAGTGCTTAGTATACCATGAAGCTAGGATTTGAACCAAGAGTTCTAGAGTGCAAACATACATTCCAGTTGTTTAACCAAGAATGACTCTTTTTCATTAAACTTCAGATATAACTTTCATATCACAAGCATCCCAATCCCCTCCTTGTGGAAAAGAAAGTCTGAGCTCCTTGCGATAGCCTTCCATATCTCAGCGAGTTTGACTTCTTTGATTTCCCTTACTCTTGCCCTTCTCCCTTCCTGTGATCATGGAAATCTTGGTTCTTCTAAGGACATTAATATCTTCCTTTCCTTCTGCTTCCCATGTCATTCTCCCAATCCAGGAATGGACGCCCCCTCCCTATTGTGGCCCTGCAGGACATAATTCTACAGAGTCGCCTCCAAAACTTTCTCTAACCATCTTAATGAAACTGGACTTATCAATACTAAGACTATGACATGTGTTTTGTTTGGAAACATGCATCCACTACAGAATGCATAATTATAGAATAAGAGAAAGTGATATTATGATGAAGAAAATGATTAATAGGAGACGGGAGATGGCACAAAGAAATGGAGCAGCTGCTTTGTATACAGAAGACCCAGGACCTGTCTCCAGCACAGCCTGGTCTCTGAGTATCACTGCACTAGCCCCTAAACAAACCAACCCCTCCACAATAGTCTCTATACATTTACTAGGATGGTTGGAACTTGGGTGAAATTTAACACTTTTTGGTACCATTTGTGTACTTAGTATTTAAAGAATATTGTTTTCTATTTTGTAAATTGTAAATATCTGCTTTATATTTTTAGCAAGGTTTAATCTGTTTTGTATGTTGCATATATACAGAGGGTCACCTAAGCGAGATTATTTAATGTTGCCATATTTCACATTTAATGAAACATTCACTGTTCTTCATAATACCTCTTCTACAACCCTTTTTCCTACACACCATAATATACACAGAAAAGCAGAGACATCTTTGCTTCAGTTTTGTTTACATTTACTTGACTATAATTCAACTATCCACCATAAAAGTAGTGTCACCTGTAAACACAGCACTTACTATTCTTAACCCTGAGAGCTACAACATTAAGAAAAGCAACAGGAAGACAGGAAGGCTGATACAATTCCCTACCAGAAGCAGTAGATTCTCAAGGAGAGCTTGAGAACTGTTGCTAAAGGAAGCTTCATTATCTCGAAGGCTTGGACTCAGTTCGACAGAGAAGCCATTCTAAATATCACTCGAGACACAAATGAGGGGGAAAATAAGGTGTATGCTTTATGTTTCTAACCTTATATTAATTTCTTACTTAGAGAAATACAGGGAGCTACAGGGCCTAAAAAGGCAAAGCAGATAAAGAAAAAGATTTCCAAAGGGTTGGTGCTGACTAAAACATCTCCGTGATGCCACAATATCTTTGGGCATGTGTTTATTAAACAGGAAGGCTACATAAGATGGGAAAGTCATCACTAATCTTTTGTGAAATGTAAGTTACCTGAAAGTCTCCTTTTTAAGGCTTCTCCTGAAAAGAGCTAACTTTACTTCCAAAGAAAACAGATTTAAGTTCTACATTTTTCCTTTGGGAAGTCGGCAGGACCGAATTCCATTCTCCTTGGCATTCTTACCCTCCCTGATAACACGCTGACTGTCCTTTCCTTTCTCATTCCCCAAGGTCACCTGCTTTTGAAGAGCTATTCAAATATGACAAAACCCAAACATTGTAATTGTATATCTCATGGTCGATAATAAAAAATTGAAAAAAATAAAGAAATAAATTGTCGTTGAAGTATCACAAAAAAAAAAAAGATGACATTTAATGTTTGCTTGTATCTGTCAGGCAACTGAAGAGCTCAGATTTATAAAAACATTTCACGTTAGTTGATACTTAACACAGAGTTTCAATTGCTCCAAACTACTTCTGAGATATGAAGAAACTAAAATTTTTACCTTGAGGGGGTATATCAATGCTCAGGGTTTAGGGGGCCATTTTGGTGATACACCGACTAGTGTTTATCAGGAGCAACAGAGCCCAGGGCTGCCGGGAGCTACCAGGCACCCCTAGTGTTCGTTTGGGATTACGAAATTCCTAGAATTAAACCTGAGGCCTCCAATGACAGGTCTGCTCTAGCTCTTTGAACGATCTCACCGGACTGAAGATATCAACAATTTTCAAATGAATCTTGGGTCAGAGCGATAGTACATTGAGTAGCACACTTGCCTTGCATGCGGTTAGACTAGGTTCTATTCCTGGCACTCCTTATGGTTCTCCAGCTCCTGCTCCAACATTACTGAGAGGAGAACCAGGAGTAAGCCCCTGAGCACAACCTGGGGTCACTTCAAAACAAAGTACCTATGAATTGATCCATAAAGCACAAAGAGAGGTCTTTGACAGAAATAAGTTCCTTTATGAAAATGTTGACTAAGTTTACATAATCACTCACACAAAACTAACCAGGCTACACTTCTTCTAGTCTATGTGAGTACAATATGAAACTATATGTAAGAATCAGGATCAAAGATGCGTCCAGACACTGATATGACAGATCCAGTTCACTGAAATAGGCAGAACTTTTGCTCTTTAAGTCCCAAAGAGTCTTGAACTACTGTACAGTTCTATTTTTTTAAAATATTTATTACACCAACATGTGACTATACAATTACAAAAGATGTTCATGTTTGGCTTCAGTTCCACAGTCCTCCAGCACCCATCCCTCCACCAGCGCCCATCTCCCACCAACAACGTCCCCAATTCCCCCCCCCCCCAGCCCGCCTCCATGGCAAGTTCTCTATCTCTTCTCTCTCTCTCTTTTCCTCTCTCCTCTCCCACACATCGTGATTGCAATACATACACTCAGAGATCATCATGCATATCCTTTCTCCTATATTCAATGCTCAGTTCCAGGCCGCATCATCACCTTTGACAAATAGTAGCACACTGCTCCCTCTGTCCCCACCGAACCTCAGATTCCCACATGTCCGTGGTAGATTCCACCTTTTCTCCTTTTTTTTTTAATTGAAAGATGCTCATGTAGAGTCCTGGCTCCACAGGGTTCCACCATGCACCTCCACTCCAAACCCTTCACCATCACCAACATCCCGTCTACCTCCCTGCTCCCGCACCCCAACCACCCGGCGGGTTCTATATGTCATCTCCTTCCTCTGTATATCTCCTCGCAGCAAACTTTTCCTGCTCTTCGGTGGAAAGCAGTACACCAAATAACATCACTGTTTCACCACTTAGTTGCCACGGCAAGCAAGCGGCCGCGCAACCTGGGCTCAAACTGGTTTTGCTGTTCCTGTCGTGGTGGGGCAGTTTCCCAGCATCCGACAACGAAAATGGTGGCTAGTGATGGACGAGTCCCATCCGGCTGCTTCCCGGACCCCGAGGCGACGCGGGCCCCCCAAAGCCCATCTGCCCTCCTCGGGGTTCCATGGTCAGCTGAGGCCCAGCGCGAGCCAGGCACCCGCCTCCTAAGCCGCCTGCAAGACCCTGGATGCCATTCCCAGCGGCAGCTCCTGGGCGGGAAACCAGGCCCGACAGGATGGAGGGGAAGGGTGCGACCACGCTCCATCTGACCACTACCCAGTGATTCCCGCCTCTTGGAGCCGCCTACCTGGGCTCAAACTGGTTTTTGTTCCTCTGGTCGTGGGGCAGTTTCCCAGCGTCCGGACAACGAAAGATGGTGGCTAGTGTGATGGACGAGTCCCATCCGGCTGCTTCCGGACCCCCCGGAGGGATGAGACAGGCCCACTCCCCAAAGCCTCCATCCGCCCCCTCGGGGTTCCATGGTCAGCTCCAGTTCTATTTTTTTTAAAGGAATTTGGAAATCCCTCAATCAGGCATCTTTGGAATAGTTTTATTATTCACTATCACTATCATCTATCACTATCTTCCCATTGATCATCTATTTGCTAGAGCGGGCACCAGTAATATCTCCATATGTCCTGTCTCATGCTAGTAGAACCCAAGGGCATCCGCTTGCTCCAGGAACATAAAGAGCCTCAAACCATTATATTAGGTCATGGGAATGACCTAATATAAATGTTACTGGTATTTGGCATATCATATAAGGGCTACAAAGCAGCTTGCCAGGCTTTGCCGTGGGTGGCATACTCTTGTAGTCACATCTAAATAAAGCAATTATTGATGAGCGGTGAGGCCCCTAACGGCCACAGAGGCCGAGATGTGATAGTCTGGTCTGATGGGTAGAGTTGTGACGAGAAAAAGTACAGATGTGGAAAACGAAGCAGCCTCCATGAAGTCGGGGTGGGGGGAGGGTGGTCGTCTGGCTTGTTGTGAGGATCTGCTGGGGTGGCAGGCCAGTCTAGAACCCGCCATGCCCCCAGGCACCTCATGAGCAGCTGGGCACAAGGGAAGAGCAAAATAGCAGCTCTGCCCATGTCTGAGAGTCTCTGGTTCAGCATACCTGGGCCGAATTAAAAAAAGACTGCTGCAGGGTGGGTGTGTCTATGATCTGGGCTGTGATAGTCTGGTCTGCTGGGTGGAGTTGTGACGAGAAAAAGTCTAGATGTGGAAAATGGGTGGCCTCCATGGAGTCGGAGGGAGGCGTCCTGGCTTGTGAGGATCTGCTGGGGTGGCGGGCCAGTGCTAGAACCCATCATGCCTCCCAGGCGCCCCTCATGAGTGGCTGGGCATAGGAGAGCAAGTAGCAGCTCTGCCCCTCATGTCTGAGAGTCTCTGGTTCTCAGTTTTATTATCAAGTCCAATAAATGAGAATTGGAGGAAAGTAATAAAATTGGGGGAGACAAGCTCTGGCCTACAGGAATCACCAGTCCAATCACTAGAACCTGTGATCCCGGAGCACACAAGGCTGGTCATGAGTATTCCCCTGGGGCCTCCTTTAGTCAGCCCCATAGCAGCAGCCTGAGCACCAAATTCTCAGACCTGGCACTGCCTGGTCAGGATAAACAGAAGCTGTTAACTAAACTCCCAAACACTGAGAAAAAAAAGTTCAGTAAATGAATGCTGAATCACCTTTCACACACCAAAAATCTCTTCTTAGAATGTCTGGGAATCGATAAAGATCCCATAAATTATCAAGTACAATTGAACCTTGAAAATAAAAACAATGACCATGAAAGAAAAGGTTCCGTTCCTAGAGGGAAGAAGGGAAGTTTCTTGTAGGCAAGAAGAGAAGTTTTTACCATAAAAACAAGCCTATAATAATAGCAGGGATGATTTATATACAAATATAGATCTTTTCATTTAAATCCATCTCAGTTTCAATCTGTTCCTGCAAGCATGATTTCTTCACTGGTTATATACTTAATAACAGTGTCCAAGAAGTAGAGTTTTATAATTCAAAATATCCCAAACACTGCTTGGCCATGCTCTCTATTTGACTAGGCTTCATTTTCAATTCTTCTTCAATTTTTTCAAGACAAACATAAACACCCACCCAGTTCTCCTCACATCCATCCTATTTGAAGTGATTTGAAAAAGGAAGGAAATTAGCACAAAGGAATCCAGACACTGGCCACATATATTCTGCCAAATGTATTGGCGTCTGCTTGGTTTCTGAGTCTAAGAGCTCCAGCCATAATTGAGACTATCCCTGTCACACTATGAGCCAGAGACAGAATTTACTCGTGAATGAAAAGGTGCAGAAAATAAATGAGGAGAAGAGCACCTTCAGAGGGTTGTCATTAGACTCCCTTCTTTATTACCCCAGGCTATGGGACTAAACAGTGTGAAATCAGTGGTAAGAGAAACAAGTCCATGTGAAGACCATACATATTATGTAAAATACACATTACCTTGGGGCAAATGTTTGCCCTTTCCATTGTGAAACTGGAACAAGCAATTTCAGAGCAAATTCTGGTACATGTTTCTCAGTAAGACAGACATGCCTCAAACATGGCAAAAGCATGCGGGACCTTTTGGCATTACCTCCCACTAGGATCGCAATCCCACTGGCTTATTTTTTCTGACAAGGTGACAGCACATATTTCCAGGTCAAATGATTTGATAATGATCAAGGGATGGGGATCACGGAACGACGGGTTGGTGGGCAGTGCTTGGGAACCAGGTGATTCAAACTCAGAATGTACAGGTTTATTCAGTGAGTTTCTGCAGCTTATTTGCCATCTAATCTCTCTGTGACACAATCTTCAACAACTCCAATAACGAGGAAGCTGCTCTGTCACTCCCATTTTATTAAAAGAAAATATCTTGCTTGCTGGAGCAATAGTATAGCAGGTGGGGCACTTTCCTGCACTCAGTCAACCTAGGTTCAACTTCATCTCACGTGTCTCTCCCTGAACAGCACCAGAGACAGTCCCAAATGCAGAATCAGGAATTACTATGGGTTACGCTTGCAGGTGTGCCCCTGAGCTTCACCCAAAAATATGAGATATGTTCAGCTCCCATTAAGTCTGTAAAATTTTTGGCATGGCGAATGTTTATAGACTGAAGCTCTGTCACCCTTCACAACTAAAATGTTTACAAACCACAGTGAAATAATAGATGGGTCATCTGCAAGTTGCTAAAAATTAATTCCATCATACTTTATCTTTCAGCAACTGTATTCTAAGTCTTTAGTCACTGTAATTGGAGACACACATCATTTAAGAAATAGTTTAACGGGCCAGAGCGATATCCCAGCGGTAAGGCACTTGCCTTTGTACGCGTCCGGCCATGCCACCCTGGGTTCAATCCCTGGCATCTCGTATGGTCCCCCCGAGATACCGCTAGGAGAAATTCCTGAGTTCAGAGCCGTGAGTAACCCCTGAGGGTCACGGTGACCAAAAAGCAAAAAAAAAAAAGAAAGAAAGAAAGAAAGAAAGAAAAAGAAAGAAAGAAAGAAAGAAAGAAATAGAAGCTCAATAATGCTAACTTTTGTGCCAAACACATATTGAAAATAGTCCAGAAGATTGGTATAAACTAGATGAAG